>WUAW01001059.1:20722-31343 GCA_017165845.1 Thaumetopoea pityocampa | reverse complement strand
TTGTATCAGTGGCATGTGGTCATAGAGTTGAGACGGCTTAAAACCATTATGAACCAAACAAAACCAATCAACACTACAATAATCGAAACTATACAATAAACTACCGATATTTATTCATAATTTTTAAATTATGAATATAATCTTATGCAAAAATAGCAGTGTAATTCGATTTGTATACTTTTTAATGGATTGAGGAAAATAATATCAGTACCATTAATAATAAATTAAATAATAATTATGAGTTAAGTATTTAAGTTTTTTAATTATTATGACACCACGCTTTATTTCAAATTTCGAATTGGCAACACTGATTATATAGGCGACGATATCTCGACATATGATTTACGTTATTCTTCTGAAAATGAATAAATATTTTGTTTCTATTTTCCTATAGAACTACAATTACAACACGATATCTTTGTAAACTCTATATTCCTTAGATCAATTTTAAATGTATAAGGTAACAAAATATATGATTCAAACTCTCTTAATTTAGAATTTAGATTTCTTTGGTCATCGATTGGTTTAGTATGATATCTAATGACGCTGCGATGACAAATGTCAAAACGTGCCTGTTATTTTATGACGGCTTTAGGGGATCGTTGCGCAACATAAGCAACCGACTGTGTACATTTTCCAACAGACAAAGGGGTACAGCAGATGATATCACTTCGAGAATAACACAACGCCAATAGTCACAATGAGACATGGGTTCAACTAGGTGACACCAATCACCTGTTTGTCGGTGAGAATATGAAGAAACTACTAGCGTTCGGTATGGGTGGAGTCTGATTAGGCATGTTCAGCTCTGATACACGCCGCGGTCTGGCCGTAACGAGCGCCCCTTCTTCTTCAGACTGCCCGCCATCTTGGTAAGATAGAAACACAATAGTATTTTCTAAACTAGAATCTATCGCTATTGATAATATTAGGTTATCGCTATTCATGCCGAAATCCCTGTAAAATAGAACCTATTTGCCTATGGTGGATTATTGCAAGTAGAAATTAAACACAAAAATCAGTGTGAATATTGACTAAATAGTGTAGAGAAAGTGAATAAATTAATTGAAAAAATTAAGTTGTAAGAAAGAAAAGATGTAAGGCGTAAAATGAAAAGAGATTTGTCTTTGATGGTGCGGTTATCACTAATAACAATTTAATCATTTTGTTGTTTTTATCTACTGACAGTGATTATATTGAAACGTGAAATGAGTTATACTCGTCAGTAGCTTATACCGAATTTCATAAAAAGGGCTTAATATAGAATGGCTGACAAACTGCTAAAGGGTATATAGACTCCATGGAATGAGCACATTTTAATTCCCTTCTGAATTTCGATATCACCCTTGACGAGCCGTCGCTTACAAGTAAATACGTATTAAAATAAATCTTAATTTTTTAATACATATTTACTCATCTCTATAAAGAGTTTATTTATTCTATTTTAGTGTCTTGAAATGAAACTCGTCTTTTTAGCCATATTTCAAGAACCATCAAAAACAAATTTTAAAGAAAAGTCCAATACAAAAGAAATAACATCTATTCCGCGTCTGTCCACCTCTGACGCTAACCTGTTCGTCTTAGTAAATATGAAGAACGAGGTGGCATCAGGGATTGGTTTCTTAGTGTCGTGTATATCGACCTCGGAGAGGCGGCGCGGTCGCGCCGACGATGTTGTTGGCTTTCGCTTCAGCCGAGGTTCTTCATCCAACTCTGTGTTCACTGTTTTTGGTTGATTATTTTACTGAAGGCATTGGCAGCTTGGAAGCTATTTTATGGCTTCCATACTCCTCATTTCAACTAAGGTTTTCTATTTAGTGTAGCCCATTTATTTGTATTTGTATTGCGAAAATGCAAGTCCAAATTCATGACTACTATATTAAGAACGATTTTTGTCAACATTGTAGAAACTATTTTACGAAAATATAATCTTTTGGTACACAATTTTGACGACTTCTGTCTACAAATAGAGATTTTCGAACTTTAGTGCTAGAGCTGTTCTACATCACCCTTCTTTTGCTTTTTCGCAAGATTTACACTTAAGATTTACTAATTCTTCCTCAAAACACACGACTGACTAACGGTAGGATAACTCTATAGAATCAAGTCTGGTGTCCGGAAGCTGCGTCAATTTTTTGTTGTTTTACGTCCTGCGATCATCTGTACGTAAACTCTCTATTAATAGGACGGTCGCGTAACTGTCGCAGCAGATTATAAGAAGGTTAATAGAGTTATATTAATAACGATGATGATGATAATTTAATATTGAAACAAACTGCCGACATACTTCATCACATAATTCTTATATTTTTATTCTCATAAATTTTTATTTGGTTGCAAAATGATCTGTTTCCCGTGATCAGAGAAGATTTGCTCTGTGTCATAAACAGAAATTACTGTCTTAAACTAAGACCAGTAACAGTGATAATAATTAGTAGCAGTATTAGCTCCAATTAATTTAAAATCTGTTAACTTACGCTAACTTCATTGGAATCCTTTATACTGGAAATGGTCCCAAGCACAGATATTATTGCTCATATATTTCTTAGTTACTTACACACACTACTTTCAGTATTGAGATTTAGTACATTCGCAATTACATTTTGAGGGTCCCCGTATCTACTATGGTCGACTTTGCTACGGTAAGTGCCTAGAGCATCGATATCTGAAACAGTTAATTATTCGATTCTATATATTTGAAATGATATGATCATACCTATATGGTTTCTCTGATGTCCCTCAATCATCTCACGGTCCTCTCCTCCCTCTTGCTCTTCTTCTACTCTTCCTCCACTATTATCGTCATCAATTTCCTCTCCTTCAATATCATCTAACTCGTCCTGTTGTTCACCTTCTGAACCTGTTTCTTCATATTCCCTTTCGGAACTACAAAGAGAATATGAAGAGGTGATAAACAGACAAACACTAAATCTTTCCGTTAATGACACGTATAATTCAATGAATGCACACAGATTTACAGATCCGGATCGGAAAAGCCAAGATCCGAGGGCGGACTTAATTAAGGGATGTATTTCAAGTGACAGCTGAGACAAAATGGAAGTCATATTTGCCGAAGATCGGACCTTCGTTTTAGAAAGCGAGTGATCGAAAACAGGCCACCCATGTGATGGACCCATGATATGGTGAAGGTAGATGGAAATGCATCGCTGTACAGTAATACATTGCTGTTTATTGATAGTGTGCTGGTTACCACAAGGAATAATAGTCGTATATGCTAATAGGTTGCTTAAAGCTTAAACCGGTTCCCTTGTCTCATGACATATTGGAATAATGTTTGACATTTTTTTTATGGCTCTGTTTAATTTTATCTCTATCTTATTATCATGCTTTCATAATATGGCAAATTTGATAACGTAGAACTAATTTGATATGATAATGACATCTGTACTATTATAAAACTCTTAAATGTCAAAACTTCATCAAATCAAATATATTTAAAAACATACTACTTCGATCGACTAATTAAAAGCTTCTGAAACCAAATCCGTCGATGTTTGTTCATTTGTCTTTGTTTGTTTGTTTACGCAAAAACCAGCAGGTAAATTTTGGTCTATTAATGGTAGTCTTAATGGTAGTATTCAGACTTAAATACTGCGGCATGTTTCATCAAAATCGGTCCAGTAAAATTGAAGATACTGTTTGATCCCTATTATAGTAGCCGCCGTTAAAGTACGAGAGGTCAAGTAGAAGTGGTTATAAGGCTTTTTATATAAATCTATGATTGTGTCGGGATTTCCTATGTAGCGGAAAACCGATATTTACGCGGGCGGAGCCGTGGGCAAAAGCTAGTAATTTAATAATTTCATAAAAAAAATATTTGTATACCACCAGCAAAATATAGCGAACTGTTTTATTGAAATCAACTTGTATATTAACCAGTATTTAACAAATGATATATTATTTAAAATTTATTTATGAACAAAGTGGAAAATATAAACTATATACAGTCAAATCAGCTTGGAGACTTGTTTTGCGTTTGTAGTAGTGTTAGCAGATAAATTACATAAACAAATACATTTTATATTTATTTTTGTAGGTAGGTACTTAACATTATACACATTAAACGTAATTTACATTTATAACTAACTTCTAATGTTGTTTATAAGCGACTGATGCGAAAGTGCGAGGCGCACGGTAGCTAGCACAAACTGGTTTATTCCGGTTTTAGTTACTGTGTGCAAAAATACTACTACAAAGACAAAAACGTCTCCAAGCTGTTTGATCTGTACGTATTTATCAACTCATTCAATATTGAGATAATTGGCGTCCCGATTAAAAATAAATCGGGACTAGAAAATCGGATGTCGCATGCTAATCAGGGTTTTTACCCGACTGCTCCAGAAGGAGGGTTATGTTTTTTCAGTGTATGTATATATGTTTATTTTTTTGGCACGATCTTTAGCCTAAACGGCTTGATGGATTTTAGCTTGAGTGTCGTTAGATTCGTTTTAACTGCGACAGTGACACTGGGTATATAATAATTATAAAAAATTACACATGCAGTCGAGTTTTTTGATTTTTCAATAATGTTTTTTTTTCTTTACTAATCGCGAGTGTACTCACTTGTCCGTCGTGTACGCATCGTCGTCGTGTATGTACTCGTCATCCGTGTCGGCGTGCTCGCCTTCAGTCGCCACGACGCTGCCACCTTCCTTCTCTTCACAACCCTGGCCACCACAAAGGAATCACCTTTAATTAATATCCGAAGTCAACCAGCCCGAAGACATCCTTTCAAAAACGCCACTATTAACAGTCTTCGGTATTTTGCACTAAACGTATAGATGCAAGTTTCTAAGTGTTCGATCTAAAGGGTAGAGGACCTGGCCAATCTAGGGTACAATTATAAATGATGCATGATCAAGAACATTCCTCGCTCAACGAATATTACTTCTGTACATTACCATATTAATTTGATAAATTTATTATATATTTTTTTTTATTAATTTAAATTCATTTTCTAAATATCTATATTATAAATGATAGTAAAATTAATTGATAGTAGCGTATAATCGTAATACCACAGTTATTATCGACTGGAGCATATTTTATAGTTTTTGTACTAAGATTGGACAATTTTTTTTTTTCGAAATAACTGAACAGGAACCGATTGATGATTGTCAAAATATTAATTAAAACATAATTTTAATCACTACACATGACTTACACCTAGTAAAGCTGGTGTATGTAAATTGCACGAATTTGAAGCTTCCATGTACAGTTCCAGACTCGTTCGAAAGCGGAATATTCAGTGTTAATAGATGCTGAATTGGAACAAAAATAGTGTCATGCAAATCAGGACACCTGGTAATATCTACTTGGGGTATATTTGGTAGATCAAGAAAATTCGAAGCATTTCATCCATCTTTATCGTTACAATACAAATTAACACAAACATTACATCGGACTGTTACTTACCCCTTCCTCTTTTTCGATGTTTGTCAATGATTCCGCGTCCGCTAAATTATCTACGGCGATAGCCAAGAACACGTTCAGCAGTATATCTGTGGGGTGTCTTGGTCAGGAACATCGTTGTAGGTATCACATAAATACTAAATACTACATACTATATACAGTTGTAGGTATTACATAAGACTATAAAATGCAGTTGTTACTGCATTTTATAGTCTACTACCGGATACCCGGCGTGTTCTACTACGCTAGAAAGAAATGCATTTTGTATATTTAAAAAAAAGGTAAAGCTAAAATAACCTCACGCCACCATTTGATTAGGTTCTGAACAATAATAAATGTCGATTTCAAAAGAATTGATAAACGCTTCGCGAATATTGTCTAACATAACCAGACCACCAACGTACTAATTTATAATATAATATGATGTTTTTTTGCTTTATTTAAGCCAGTACTTCACTGCAATCTCATCTGATGATAAGTAGTGATGTAACCTAGGGTGGTAAAACGTACTAGCTTGATAGAAACCTATTCATTCTTGTCTTAAAAATACTTACATTACAATCAGATGGAAATAATGACGCAGGAAGACTATTCCAGTCTTTGGCTGCATGTATTATGAACGTAGAAGCAAATCCTTCGTACGGGTGGCAGGGATATCTACGAGGTAGGGGTGATAGCCCGCCGTGCACCCAGTAGTCCGATAATTATTATTAAGTTATTTGTAAAGGATACAGTTACCGCAGATGAAGAGTATAATGAAATATATACAAGCTAGGATCCCGACGGTGCCCGCGCCGCCGTAAGCCTTGATGCCCTCGTACATCACGGCGTTCCAGTCCTCACCTGTTAGTATCTACAAATACAGCAACGTTCACACTGGATGTTTCAGTTTCCTGCACGCTACTTATATTGCAAAAGCAGATTATGCATGAGAATTGCACGTTTATCGTAATTTCGTATTATGTAATACATGAAACCTGCAGCTTCGGTTGCAGTAGCGTTGTGATGCTGACGAGTCGTAGCCGGCCCCGAGACCCTTTTGAGTATTTTTTGCTATTCACTATTGGTTTCGGAAATCTATGCACATTTGAAAAAAAACCCCTGTGTATTGAGCAAAGAGTTAAATAGAAACCGTTCAATAAATTTTGCGTGATGGTGTAATATACATCTTCGCAGTTACGATTTTATTATCGTATACATAAAGCAACAGACTAACTGAATTACATTTTTTTTTCTAATATATTAATTCTACCTGCGAACAGCCCTTAGCCATAATGAAGTGTGATGAATTATATTATTAATTTATTACCTGAAAAACAGTCAACAACGCCTGCCAGAAACAATCGAAGTTATGTCTGTCTTTCTCTTCTACAGGGTCGTAGTTAAACTTTCCACCGAAAACTTGCATGCCGAGCAGCGCGAAGATCATGATGAACAGAAACAACAGGAGCAGCAGCGACGCGATTGACTGGATCGAGTTCAGTAGAGATGCCACTAGGTTGGACAGAGAACGCCAGTACCTACGAACGTATATAATACATGCTTATAATATGAGGGTAGTCTGAAAAAATTCCTCAAATTTGCCAGTAAATTGACACACAAGGAATTTTAAATATTATTCTTTGTAATAATATAGATAATCATCACCATCATATCTGCCCAAAGACGTCCACTGCTGGACATAGACCACTTCTAATGATCACCACAATGAGCGGCTATGGACTGCCTTCATCTACCAATTGGCCGGGACCTTCACCAAGACATCGGTCTAAGCAGTCGGGGGGTCTATCCGCATCACGCTTTACAGTTTGAGGTCGCCATTCCAGCACTTCAAGACCCCACTTAACTTATACTTTATTATTTAGCTATATCTCTTACCCACTGGAAGTTTTCATGGTATTTTCTCCTTTTGTGTAATTGGATCCCTCAATTATAATGAATGAGTCGTCATCTAAACAGTTCCGGAGGAGGTCTCCCGTGTTCCATATTTATTATATTAATTAGTGTTACTCATTTGTTTAAATAACGATATTCACAACTCTAAACACTTGTAATACTAATACGCCACCGCTGCTACCATGTTATGTCAATGAAACATGGGAGTCGAGATGACAACTGATTACATATCAAACTACCCACCATAGTAATCAGCACAGACTGGGCATGGAGCTCTTCGATAAACGTGAGTCATCATCATCATCGTTCCCAGTCCATATCGTCCCCACTACAGGGGCACGGACCTCCCCAGATCAGGAAGGGGAGTGTGAGTTGTTTGCCGTAATCTCCATGTTTGACAGGCGTTTACGAGATCACAATAGATGTTGGATGAATTGCAAGACTACGTTGCTGTCCGTTATCCTGGTGCATTCATCAACTGGTTTTCACAGCGTCCACGAGGAGAGATAGAGAGACGGTATTAATATTATTTTAATAAATTGAGGTTGCGCTCACTTTGTGACTTTGAAGACTCGCAGTAACCTGACACACCGCAANGATAAACGTGAGTCATCATCATCATCGTTCCCAGTCCATATCGTCCCCACTACAGGGGCACGGACCTCCCCTGATCAGGAAGGGGAGTGTGAGTTGTTTGCCGTAATCTCCATGTTTGACAGGCGTTTACGAGATCACAATAGATGTTGGATGAATTGCAAGACTACGTTGCTGTCCGTTATCCTGGTGCATTCATCAACTGGTTTTCACAGCGTCCACGAGGAGAGATAGAGAGACGGTATTAATATTATTTTAATAAATTGAGGTTGCGCTCACTTTGTGACTTTGAAGACTCGCAGTAACCTGACACACCGCAGCACGGAGATGCCCAGTGGCGGCATCACCTCAGTCTTGGTCAGCACCATCTCGCTGATGGAACCGATCACCACGAAACAGTCGAATCGATTGAATAACGATACAAAGTATCCCTATAAATAAAAAAGTGGGGTGGAATCATTTTTTTTTACCATATTTAAGCCAGTCCCACAGTATCCCACCTGAAGTTACGTATAAGTGGCGATTTAACCTATGATGATAAAACCTACTAGCTTGATAGAAATCTATTCACTCTTTCTTAAAGACATTATAACATTATAATCGGGCATTATAACATTATAGTGCTACATTATAATCGGACGGATACACTAACGTAGGAAGACTATTCTAGGTGTTGACTGCACGTATTATGAACGTAGAATCAAGCTTCGTACGGGTGGCAGGGATGTCTACGAGGTAGAGGTCACTCACGAGAAGAGATGGAGTGATATCATTATTACAACGGCGCCACACGGCAATAGGGAATATTAAATAAGATTTGATCAGTTAATCATGATCAGTCTCTTTAAATTTACAGATAGTCTAATAGTCTAAGGCTCTCCATTACAGGGACGTATTTACCATAACCTCGATGCTTGGTCTTACGCCCATTTTATGTGAAGACTTGTGGGGTGTGTCAGAGTTCTACAGAGAGGAATCTTCGCGGTGTCCTTCAAAGATACATGTGAGGGGTTCCAGCACCGCACTAAGACTTCTTCGATATCCTTCTGAGTCGCCGGAGGGAACATTGGACTCGCTCCCCTGACGGCACCTCGCGTTTCATGACGACATAAGCCGTAGGTGTCACCATTCCTTCAGTAGATCGCTTTGAATACACACTCATTGCGTCCAAGAACCCCTAAGACCTATGCAATGCTTTTACTCTGGTGTATCCCTTAGCGGGTGCTTGTAGTACCGACGAAAAGGCGCAAGGACCGTAGCTGTTACGGCCGAGAGTTGCAATCATTAAGAATAATATTAATTACAAATCATCATCAACCCAAGTCCACTGGAACTCCTCAAAAGGAAGGATTTGCCATAATCTCCACGCTTGATAGGCGTATTAGAGACTGCAGTGGTCTTCGGTCGAATAGCAAGATAACGCTACTACCCATTATCCTAGTATATCCCTTAGCTGGTTTTTATAGCATCCACGGGAAGGTATGGAAGTGAAGTTATTATTATGCCGACGCAACACAGCAAAGGTTAAAAATAAATCAGTTTAACTTACTTGTAAACCTAAACTATACATCTTGACTAACATCTCCAAGGTAAACAGAGCCACGAAGAACGCGTTCCCGTATTCCTGGAAGAGATCTAACCATTCTGGCTGGCTGAAAACAGTGAGGTCGGACGATTAGTGGCCGTTCCGCGATAATTTATTTTGCAAAAGCTTTGAGACAATGTGACAGTAGTTCTTCCTGCCAGTCTGGAATAGTGACTTTTGGTAGGGAAATTCTGCATAACAATCCTACATATATGAATGGTGAGAAGCTTTACAACAACCTCTGCTTATAATTTCACTGGTGGTAAAACTTGGACTGAACAATCTCGGCGGAGAAGGAGTCTCACGTTTAACTTACCGCTAAATACCAGAGTGATTCGGTTAGATATAAGGTACATCCCCACAACCATATATATTATAAGTACAATATGTGACGTATATGTCGGTTTTTTCGATCGTGAAAAAAAAAAGTAAAAAAAACCATTATTACTTGAGCCGAGAGCTCAATGCACCATGACGGCAGCTACTGAAACTGAGACCAGGCTGTATCTTCGGTTCTACGTGGATGAATCATGCTGAAGTGTTCAAATTGAAATAGTATTTTTTTAGGCCTCCCAATCTGAAAGGAGATCCTTGCCCTGTAGGGGGAAAGCAGACAGGTTGATAATGAAGCATGTTGATTCGGAACCAACATCCCCAGTCCATATTCGTCCCCGCTGCAGGGGCACGGACCTCCCCTTATCAGGAGGAGATTAGACCGTAGTCTACCGCGCTGGCCTGGTGCGGGTTGGTTGATTCGGAATACTTACTGATAATGTTCGCTTGCTAGCACCACTGTGTTCAGGAACACCAGCACGATGATCAGCCAGTAGAAGGTCTGCGACTTCACCGCCCGGCGGCACGCGCGTTTCATTCGCCTGTTTACCTGTTAGCGGATGTACAGATAAATCAGATTGGAGACGTGCGTAGTGTTTGTACACACAGTGATTGAAACCGGAATAAACCAGTTTACGCTAGCTAGCACGTGCCACGCATTCTCGCATCAGTCGCTTATAAATAGCGTTAGAAGTTAGTTACACATATTAAATTACGTTTAATATGTATAAGTGCCTACCTATAAAATACCTTGAATTATAATATTAAAATAAAATTAAA
>WUAW01001056.1:13749-34861 GCA_017165845.1 Thaumetopoea pityocampa | reverse complement strand
TTCAGAAGCTCTGTGGTAATTCCATCTTCGCCCGGTGCCCTGTTGTTCCTGAGCTGTTTGAGAGCCATCCTTATTATGCACATTTAATGTAAATTTAAAAAGGAAGCTGTTCTAAAAAAATATCACTCCAAAACTAAACTCCTACATTCAAACAATAGTATCTACATTGCTGTCTAGGCCTGAAATAAAGCAACTGACGGCAGAGTAAAATTGGAAAGACGCAACTGAAAATCCAAGTTATTTCAAAATTCCTTTTTAACTTTTTCATAATAAAGTGCCCTTTTCTCCAATTTACGAAAAAATATAAAACTTTATTCAAATACATTACAGTTTTAACAGTTATATACAATATTACATTCAACAATCAGTTACATTCAACGCTCGCCAGAACACTTTAGCAGGCCCAGTAAGTTGGAGAAAACCTGATTACTAAATAAAAATACAGACAGGGCAACAGAGAATATTAAACTACTGGTATTGGCTGTCATAAATGTTGCGAAGTGCGCGCGGGGGTCTCAAGTTTGAACGCTAGAAAAAATAAAAATTAATAAAGTTGTAAACAAATCATTTCAGTGTCTTATTTATTTTTTGTACAAAATAATAATTACCTCTTGACGCTATTTTTTTTACCATATTAAGCTAGTGCTTGACTAAAATCCCACCTGATGGTAAGAGGCGATGTAACCTGGGATGGTAAAACGTACAAACTTAATAACACCTATTCACTCTTGTCTTAAATATTGGTAGTAATTTTGCGGTAATAGAACTTAACTAAATTTAGTTTCTCCCTATCTTTTTCTAATGTCAAACGCTAAAACAAGATAGCAACAATGTTAGCGAGTACCAACCTACATTTCTGTTGGGTTTTTGCGAATATTTAGTACTCATGTTCCGAGGGCACCTTTAATTTGTATGTAGAACTTTATTTTGACGTGTCTAAACTGACAGCACCAATATTAATAGCTATATCGTTTTGAGATAAGCCATTTTAGGTCATTTTTTTATTTAACATTAGCTTTTTAATTCGAAAATCGTGTACCGAGATGAATCAATTTGTTTATATATTTTATTAATACTTGGCGTATCACGGTTAAGTTGAATCGCTTCGAAGGTACTAGTTGTTGCTTTGGGGAAATTCTTTTGAAATAAACGGAGCATTCCTATGTCAGAAAACGTATTAGGGTACAAAGCCAACGTACTCTATTATTCCGAGCAATTTTTTATTTGATTTATATAATTGATTTAGTACAATTTACCTAAATGTAAGCTTAAAATGGTACTTTTCTGTTAGCCGGGCGCAAATGTCGCCAATTGTGAACCAAACGCGAGCCAAGACGTAGCCGTTTTATTGTGTAAACTTTAAAGAAATACAATTCACGCGATTCGAGTTATTTGGCAAAAGAAATTGAAAAAAAAAATATTACTATTTATTTTGCGGCTCGTGCGTTTTCTACAGTAACCTAACGCTCCTCCTCGCTTCGCTCGTTGTCGCACCTATTTTTGGCTATTTATTGTGTTATGTTTTGTTCTTAAAGAGTTTTACACCCACCACTATAATTTAAATGGTTAGTTTGCGTCCGGCTAACGGAAAGTAACCAAAAAACTTAGCTTCTGCCAAATAGACGCAATATCACTCTATTATCGCACGGTATTGTTATTGCGTTATTATCCCAGCAGTGTGAAATATATTTAATGTATATAAATATATATAAAATGGACTAAAAAGACATGCATTATTTTATTGTCTGTATGGTAGACGCTTAAATTAGGTCGTAATATTTAAAATAATAAAAATAATATCAGTTAAAGTTACTAAACGCACATAAGGCTTCATCGATATATTGTAATAAAGCACTGAACATAAATTATTCCGATGTGTGTTATAAGTAATAATTTTTTTATCAATGTTTCGTATTGTGGCGTAATATTTCTCAATCGAAGGGTGAGGGGGAAAAAGATTTGAATTATAATTAGAAAAATCATTTCGAATGACAATTAACTGATAATCTATAAAAAACGGCAAAGAATAATCATAACCTATAGATAAATAATTTATTTTTTCGTTAATGCATTCGCAGTAAACTTTATAACATCTCCACTTTATTATATGATTATAATGATAATATTTATTCTACATTAGCTCATTTGATTGTAAATAACAATATAAAAATATAAATATTGTCTATGTATCCGTATATAATTCCTATCATATGTTCCTGGTGCTTTTCATATCCTATTAAATTTGGTAAAATCGATTTAAATGTTTCCTCGTTTTTGACTTGTCTAATGGCACAACGAGTTGAAAAACTATAAAAAAGTAGAAAAACTATAAAAAACTCAAGCTATTTTTTAACGTGGAATTTCTGTGGACAGTGATTTTTCTTTACTGTCCCCCCCCCCCTCCCTCCCTCTAGCCAAGTTGACTTTCTACAATCGTTAACGCTAATAGAAATGAAAAAAAATGTATTGGTATGACATTTCTAATCGCCGAGTCACCCGTGACTATCGATTAAAAATGTCATAACAATATATTTTTTTTTTGTTTACATTAGCGTTAACGATTGTATAAAGTCAACTTAGCTAGGTGGGCTTGTTTTACCAGTTCATATGTAGTTTACCATCTATCGAATAAGATGACGTACTTGTTTTAAGATACTATGACCGCTTCCTCTTTATTCGATAAATAATTATTTTTCATTATAAAAGTACAGATAAAGAATGAGATTATTATAATTGGAGACGCTGCGGCAACATGTTTTTTATATGTGGTCTATGGCCGCAGGTGTGAGTATATTAGCAATAGTGTGCGAGCGAGATGTGAATAGAATTGACCACATTTAAAATTCAACCATTCTTTATCTGCACAAACAGTATGTTTATGTCAAGCTCTACTCCTGCTACGAATTTTGACAGCATACCTACAAAAACTATGATCGTACGTTATTTTTTTTCTTAATAATTAAGACTAGAGGCCCTGGTGAGTCTAAAAAAAATCATCACGACACTAATAAAATCATAGATTTGTCCATTTCATATGAAATGTCCCATTATGTCCCAAAAATAGAATTGTTTTCATGACGTAATGACTATTGACAAGAAACGTACTACAGTAACATAATAACGAGGATGAACACTGAACAAAAATATATCCATAAAAGCGATAGGTGTGCCACAAACCAGTTTAACTTTTTCAATTAAGCTATAAAATAGTATTTATCTATATACATCAATGATTAAAGTCCTCCATAAACAAGGGCGAAAATTTGCCATAATCTCCTCGCTTGGCGGGAATTTGGGCATCCCAGTAGATGTTCGTTGAGTTACAGGATAATGCTGTACATCCTCAAATCTCAATGGGAATGTCATCACATTAGCGCCACAATTGAAAAAAAAAATACATTAAAAGTTTTTGTAAACTGTTGCAAATCTTGTCAAGTGTTAAATTTCATGATATCTAACGATTGAATAAATGATTTACATAAATCAATGTTTTTACAATTTTTCATTTGTTATGTCGACTGAATATGAAGTTTGTGCCAAGTGTACATTAATTACATTAAAACTTTCCAGAATATTCTCGTCTTTTTTTTAAATATTCCATTTTTTAAATTAACTCTTTTTTACTTTTCTTATCACTTTGATATTTATTTATTCTTATTGTACATAAACAGATAAATACATTTGTAAATAAAGAGGAAAGATGTACAAAGACGATCTTAACTCAAAAATTGAGTTTTCTTCTAGCAAACCTTAGAGTGTAAACATATTTGAGATTAGAAGAATGGGATCCAGGGTACTAGGTACGGTAGCATACACAAACCTACACGTACTTATACAAATACCGAAACACACTAAAATACATACATATATTATTCTGAAAGAAAGTGCTCCTTAACTCTTTCCTTGAAAACGCTCAGAGAAGAGCTATCCTGAACAGAATGAGGAAGTGAATTCCATAGGCGTACCGCACGCACAGTGAAAGACCCACTGTAACAGCAATACTGTGAACAGGGCGAAAACCAGACTGGCAAGAACTTAGCAAGCAATTTGAAAATATATATTTGATATTCATATTATCCGTCAAGAAACTGGGTGGTTTAGGAGTGAGAAAACACTAAACTCGCGAACTTAATCAAAAGTCCACTCGACTTTCGATTAAGAGTTCTCGAGTTGAAACCTCGGTCCATACCACTGGGATTATCAAACTCACGTACGAGATGTTCTGTCCTACATTATAGACACTATGTACTAAACGAACAAGGACAACTTCGTGAGGAAACCTGCATGTCTTTCATAAGTTTATGAAGTCTACCAACCCACACCAGGCAAACATGGTACTCTACGATCTAGATCGTAGAGAAATTATCCCCTAATTAGGAGAGGGACTGGTGGCTCTCCTATTTATCGCCTCCTATCGCCTAATTAGGAGAGGGACTCGTCCCTCTCCTAATTAGAGGTCCATGTCGCTATAGTGAGGACGAATACGGGCTGAAGATGATGAATATTATCGATCAAGCATGTTTGTTCATGACATAATACCATATCAATATGTTGCTATTAATTTATATCCTAAATCGTTCCTTGCAATTACATAATATATGTCAATAGGACATCAACGCGTAGTGAACTTTTTGCTGCGCTACGTTATGTTCAGTGTTGCGTAAATACTTAACCAAGACAAGAGACCCAGTCTTGGTTTCATACCAGTACGCTTGGTCTTTGTTAATACATACTTAGCCCACGTCTGTCTCGCGGCAAGTCTCACAAGTTTTACAAGGCTTTTTTAACGAATGGAAATGCCTGACGAATCATGGATATGACGTGTACGAGGCTTGCACCCACTGAAACCGCTCGGTGTCCTACGTGCCCTGTACGCCGTCCATCATCCGAATCGCGCCAGCATTTTTTAGACAGCAGTACCTTGAAGCCTGCTGTTCAAGTTTTACAAATCCAACCTACTCTATAGCTATTTATTTGACTGCACGGATGGCGCAGTGGTTTAAGCGTCCAATACGCTGTCGTGCGTTGTGGGTTCCCCACACGGGACAACAACTTTGTGTGAAACACAAATTGTTGTTCTGAGTCTGGGTGTTCTGTGTTTCCGTTATTTGAATGCTTGTAAGTCCCCGCGATACAAGAATTAATCCTAATGCGAGAGTTGTTTTTTAAAAGAAAAAAAACCTTATATGACAATTGGGATTGGTTCAGATCATACCTCATCGGGTATATGACTTCATATATGACTTCATTTTGAACGTATCAGCACAAATTGACATATACGACTGCATAGCATTATAAACTCCCGATACGAGGACAAAAACTGTCTTTGGATGCGCTTTCTGTGTCATCTGACGCGTCTAGTCATAGAATAAACCTTTATAATAACTGTAGATACACCGTCACTAGCCGGCGCTACGGTTAATTACACTAGCTACGCCGATATATGATATGTCTGTCCTTCCCTTATGTTTCTGTTCCCCTATAGTATTAGAATTATGTTGCAACATTATGAAGAATATCCTCGTCCAGCCTCGTGCGGAATATAAAGGAAGCTGCTGTACCTCCTGGGTGGCTAAATAAAGTTACAATTAAAAAAGTATAGGAATTTAAGTACTGTACACTAGATTTTGGAAACCATGAATGATGACATTGACACAGAGGAAACAGGGGACGCTGGCTCGTGGGTTAGGTTAGGTTAGTAGTGGCCGAAAATTGCTCTCTTTAAAGTATACGGCCAGTCATTATACTAAGTATACGTACAACCTATGGGTCTGCTGCACTCAATGCATTCTATGTACGATACAATAACGTGTTTAGGATGCTGTTGGGATGACCAACATACTGTAATGCATCTGGCATATGTAGGAAGCTAGGACGGATGATTTTTATGCATTCATTAGAAAACATGTTGTTTTCATATGACATCGTGTCGGAGCACACACTAGCAGCATTCCAGGGAACAGGCACTGGACTGTAGTCCACGTCTCAGGACATTCCACGTCATAGTTTAGTTTATAATTAATGTGATTGCTGTACGGCGCCTGCACCTTAATATTGTCACTGCGTCTCTTCCCGTAGATACTGTGAGAACCAGCTAAAGGATGTACCGGGACATTACGCTGCGTTATCCTGTTAATCAAAATATAGAATAAACTTTATTGCGCACACATTTAAATAGGACAAACAATTATTACAGTACATACATAAAATGTGCACAAAGGCAGCCTTATCGCGAAGACGCAATTTCTTCCAGGCAACCTCTTAAATATACTTCAAAAACACATAGTAACTTAATACGANGCACAAAGGCAGCCTTATCGCGAAGACGCAATTTCTTCCAGGCAACCTCTTAAATATACTTCAAAAACACAGTAACTTAATACGGAACCCATTTCCAAAATAAACGATAATAATTTTTATTATTATATTATCTAGCTGTCAAGTCTGTATTCTTCGGGACTGGGATGCGCCAGACCATTCGCTTTCCGGTCAATACATCACAGCAGCACATGTTCCACGGATCGCACCTGTTCACAATTCTTGCATGTCGCACAGCTAAACAAATTCATTCTGTGAAGATTCATTTTAAACGCTGCTACAAGGCGGCGCAGCCACCCTCTCTCCCTGCAACTACTAGTGTCATTCCGTCGAACGCCAACCAGAAAAAAACAATTTAATGTCTTTCCCACACGAAGGTCCCACACGAAAAATTGACTAATTGAGTATTGAGAAGGCTACCAAACTCATCTATTTTGTGAACTTATTAATTACGAAAAGCCGTGTAAGCCTTTGTGGCAATACTAGTTTTGCCTGTGGTATACATATTTATAATTTTCTAACTCACAAGGAGTAAGGAGCATTTTTCGGAAATAGGTCATCTTCTTGGCATAATTAATAATTACACTTTTGCATCCTAATATTACTATGAATAATACTCTAATAAATCCAATGTTTACTTAAAAGAAGTAAAAATACAGAAAACTCTGTTTTGTTCTTGTTTAAATCTGGTCAGGTTAGTCTTGGTCTAGCAACAAGAATTCGCTCTTTGAGAAGACCAATTTAAGCCAACGTTTTTTTATCATTAGATTAACAGATGTCCAAAGGTAAAGGGTATAAATGAAAACATTTTAAAATCATTATTATTTATTTCTAAGCACTGTTTCTCGTGTCTAAAATTATACCACCTTCACAAACTAAAAAATCTTGCAAATAATAAATTAGACGGCAAGGCCAATATTTTTTTAAATTATGATATCTATACGGCTGATGAAAGCTAAGACATTGATAAAAGTACTAATTATAATTATTTCAATTATAAAATTCCATGGGGGCTGTCAGAATTTTCTGATTTTGATATTATTTTACCCAAATAATTACAACAATAATCTGTGCTTAACGGTCCGAAAATAGTACATTTAGAAGTATATTCCAGAAAAATTGTAATACCAAAATAAATTTCAAATCATATTTCATTATTTTTGAATTTTCAACCATTTCAAAATTTACTTCGAAATCGAACTTTAAATTCGGAATCAGATGATTAAGGGTTCCTACATTTNTTTCTGATTTTGATATTATTTTACCCAAATAATTACAACAATAATCTGTGCTTAACGGTCCGAAAATAGTAGATTTAGAAGTATATTCCAGAAAAATTGTAATACCAAAATAAATTTCAAATCATATTTCATTATTTTTGAATTTTCAACCATTTCAAAATTTACTTCGAAATCGAACTTTAAATTCGGAATCAGATGATTAAGGGTTCCTACATTCGTTTTAAAAGAATTGTTTTATTATTAAATATCTAAAATTAATTTAAAAAATAAATAATAGTATAAAAAACTAAAACAACACGCTTTATAAGAAAACCGAACTAAAAAATAAAAATAAAAATTTACTATCAAAAGCGCGGGGTGCTTTTTATAACTTTTGCGTTTTCTTCTTGGAGACTACTTTTGGCAATATCTATTTATTATTAAATATATTAATTGATATAGCGCACCCCAACTTTTGATTGTAAAGTTATTTTTTTATTTTTAGTTCCGTTTTCTTATAAAGCGTGTTGTTTTAGTTTTTTTAAAATATTACTTATTTTTCATTTTTTAGTTCGGGGTTTTTTTAATATTTTGATGATCCTGGCCAGGATCTTTGAAAAACTTTATGAAATTATTGTATTGCCTTTAGAAGTATGCAAAGTTTCAAGTCGATCAGATGGTTTTAAATGGGTGAAAATCGTGTCCAAAGATTCCGCTACATAGATAGATAGATACAAGTCAAGCTCATATATAAAGCGTGTAATAACCCTTAAGGGTACTGAATCGTAGTTCAAAAATATTATAAATAAGTTTTGGTTAAAAAAAATTGTTATTAAGACTTATACGGAGAATGCTGTTATAGCCAGACCCAGTCACAGCTATTCAGTTACCTGCCTTAGTACAAATCATTGTTTACCTTGAGTACCAAGTTAAACGTGATTGATAAGTAACGGAACAATAAGTAAATTAAATTTTAACACTAGAACTACCGGACGAGTCAAAATTATTCTATGATTTTTTTGCGAATATTTTTTTCGATCTGAAAAATAACATGTCTTTTACAAATACTAAGGGTAACAAATATTATGGATTTCATTTTCCTCTTATTTAAATCAAAGCAAAAAAAATACCGTGTTAAATAGGGTAGCCGATCGCTGGTACGTCTAGTGTTAATAAAAAAAAATCGATACACTAAAACCTATAGAATGAACGATGGAAATAAAATTTTATTTCCTCATTCATTCATTCAGTGCCGATTTGAACAATTACCACCGAGCATACTAGCAACGAATTATAAACTATAGTTTTCAGATAATTTTTCGCTCGTCTTTCTACAAATATTATGATTTATTAAGAAAAAAGGGACAAAGTTTAAAAAAAACAATATTTTAAGTGTTAATATTGAATCAGATACATCTACACATAATATTTCGATCACAAAGAACGTACTTAGGTTTAAGTATATATGTAAAAAATTATGCGTACTTTACTCAAGGCTTAATAGGCGGATTTTGTCAGCAGAATCTATTTTTTGTTATTTAAAAATCAATAAATTTTACAAAAGTGTGATTTTGGCTGTTATGCGCTGGATGGTCATCCTATATTGGCTTTAAAAAGCTGGATATCTGGCAGCAGTGCTTTCACATTCCCTGCCATGGTATTCTGTGCCATCGCTATCGGTGCAGATATGGCGATTCCAATCTTCAAACAAATGTGCCATGAGACATTTCGGAATAGAAGCACATATAACTTAATTTGACCCAAACATTAGTAGTACACACCAATAACTGAACTTTCATCAGCTGTAAAATAACTTGTAAACTTAAGAACAGAAATATAATCAATACGTATAACAGTAACTTAGACTGGTGGTTGTTCCAAAAGTCAAAATTAAATTTTGATTGAATAAAAATTTATCACAGAACTCAGATGCCAAACAATATTCGCGATTGAAGGATGACTGATGCGGCACGGGCGTAGTGCGGCCCATGAGTTCTTGGCCTCATACAGTAAACAGTGCGTTCGCAAACATCTTTATGCAAGTGTCAGTGACAAATCTCAAAGTTTCTACAAGCTTTACACAAAGTTTCGACTTGCTGCTTCAATCCATTTCATTGTAGTAGAGCTCGAACGACCACTAAGTCGTTTTGAAAAATGTCTCAAATTGAGTTTCCCGCTGTTAGAAAGCTTTTGACTAAAGAAGGATTAACGCCAACACAAATCAAAAACAGAATGGAGGCTGTTTACAGTGACTTGTGTCCATCATTTTCAACAATTAAAAATTGGTCTAAGTTGTTTCGCTGGGGACGAGAATCATTAGAAGATGACCCACGTGCGGGAGGTCCTGTGACGGTGACTACTTCAGAAAACTAAGTGTTAAATTTTTCTAAGTGGCCGGTGCCTAAAAACAAAAGAAATTGCAGCACAGACCGGCATCTTCAAAACAAGTGTTTTAAGGATCCTAATTGAGCATTTAAATATGACAAAAATTAGTGCAAAGTGGGTGCCTCGAATTCTCAGAACACCCACCATATAGCCCTGATCCGGCCCCGTCCGACTATTTTTTGTTCTCAAAGCTGAAGGCTGAGTTAAGGGGTAAAAGATTTAACAGCGCCGATGAAATTAAACAGGCCATGAACGACCATTTTGACTCTAAAGATGCATCATATTTTTATAGTGGCATGAAGCTTTAGTCAGACGTTCTGAAAAGTGTGTAGAAATAAAGGGAGAATATATTGAAAACTAATCACAGTTTTTTTATTTGTGACCTTTCTTTCTATGTTAGGCTAAGAACTCATGGACCGCACTACGTATTTTCGAACATGTATGTTTTTGCTGTAAGTAGTATACCAATAATGAGTACGATTTAACAAATCTATAAAAAAAAACTACAATACAATACCAAAAATCTATATAACTACATATGAAGTAACCATCATTAAAAGAGTAAATAAAATAAAAAATATTACATAGACTGCGCTCTGACACCGCAACTTCATAAATTTATAACACAGGTTTATAGCAAGTTTGTATAATAATCCTGTTACCGCAAGATGAATCAATAACTGTTCATTCAAAATAACCGTTATTCAATTAACATTACACTGATGACAGAGCGCAGTCGCAAAAAGATAATGACATTCGTCAATTACGAGTACCCAATAAAGAGCTCCAATGAATAATTCTAAAAAAGCAATATGAAATCCATTTTTGACTAGAAAGCTTATAATTCTAATACAGAGAGAGATTCTTTTGGAAATTTATAATACTTTTACAAGAATTAAATTTTCGACGGTTAAATCAACTTATTTAATACTAGGCTTATTTTAAGATCTTGATGAATATAGTAGCCTCGTTAAATATTTGAATCATGTAATGAAACAAACTCCAGCGTATGTAAATGATGCTTATGCTTGCAGTTATAAAGAGCAATTATAAAAAAAAGAGTTTAATGAGATAAAATACGAAAAATATACTTACATTTACAATTTTTTGACAAAAATGAAATAAATAATGTGATGTGTAGGTACAATAATCGAATGAAGACTGTGACAGAGTCGATACTTAACCTATGCAATACAACCTCAGGCCCCTCTTTTGTGATGTGATAATTATTAACGTTTATAACTTAAATTTATAGCACTAAGATACAAAACTTTATTTTAGTAGGCTTTGCCCAATTATTGCACTAATTATTAAACTTATATAAGTAGTCCGTTATTTCACATGATGATTTCTATAATAGATAGTTAGGACTCAGACGCACTTAGCAAACAGTTTGTGGTTGACTGCCGTCTAATCTCTCTCAAATTCTAAATGCAAATCCAATTAAAACTAACTCTGCACAATACGTCGTCCGTGAACGGCCAGATAGCGAATTAGCCAACGAGGGATAGTGAAACATTGAGGAGCTATTAATACTTCTATCTTCGATCTACGAGTGATTACGCGTTACAAACCAAAAATAATTGAACGAGACATGCCGCGAAACGCTGGTTTCGGCGTAAACTGTGTTGTTTGAACGCTCACACATGCGCAAATGGTCTGTAACAAAGTGTTCGCCTCGTGTATCTGTGGCCTAACCTCTAACAGCGACATACTGTCGATCAAAGTCAACTTTAACTAAGCTCCTTCGGCCGATCTAGTCGCTCACTACACACCGACGTAATACAAGTCCTAATGTTGATACAATCCAATAAAAATATTCTAACTACCAACAAAAACTAGTTCGAATCTTATCTATATAAAAAGAGTTTTGCGCGATACGACACGGTGTCAATATGTAGTGAGCGTCTAATCAAAACTTACCAAATCTAATCTTTAAACAACCGCAGACGACGTCAGCTAAGTCGACGTGAAAGAATTGCAGTCTTCAATAAGATACTAACCATTCTATCATTTACAAGACAAGACATGGCGATCAAAATTTTATAACAAAATACGCAAAATATAGTGATGTGTTTGCGTCGAGAAAAATGCGAGATGTTTGGAAGTAACATCGTAGCGTCGCGATGTCACATCCAACGACCGCGCAGCCCGCCCCCTGCCAGCGCGGTTCCACCAGCTGCACCTTTCTAGATTACGTTTATGTCAACACTTCGCTCACATACATACATACATATAATCCGCCTTTTTCCCAGGCTCTTCGGCGAGGAGTCGAACCCCGGTCTCCCGCGTGACAGGCANAGACATGGCGATCAAAATTTTATAACAAAATACGCAAAATATAGTGATGTGTTTGCGTCGAGAAAAATGCGGAAATGTTTGGAAGTAACATCGTAGCGTCGCGATGTCACATCCAACGACCGCGCAGCCCGCCCCCTGCCAGCGCGGTTCCACCAGCTGCACCTTTCTAGATTACGTTTATGTCAACACTTCGCTCACATACATACATACATATAATCCGCCTTTTTCCCAGGCTCTTCGGCGAGGAGTCGAACCCCGGTCTCCCGCGTGACAGGCGCAGATACTGACCAATATATTACCGAAGAATTGGGGTAGGTAGAGACCATTTCTTTCCACTCGCTACAAAGTAGCTATCCGTAGCCCACTTTTCGCCCCCGAGGGAAACGAGACGTGTCGGGCGACAAACCCCGATGCAGCCACTTATAAAGTTCAAAAGTGTTCGTCACTCACACCTACACTTATTACACTTCTATCACAGTGTAAATAATGCACTTAGGACGATAAATTGAAATTAACACAAAACGATTAAAAAACGTATAAAAACCTTACAACTCACGTCAGTAACAATGAAAGCAAAATATAAATCAATGTATGAATACGAATAACTGAGAATATGAATAATAGTGTATGAAAATCCTATAAAAATGTAAATAAAAGAAACTTGAAAACACCAACAAAGCATTAAAAACTGCAAACAAAGGCAATACCGCTACACAATTCTAGGACCCTATTTGTGCTGAATGTAATGGATTAAGGTGACAATACACAATGTATGTACATACAAGTACAGGTGGGCCAAAAGTCTTTTTACTTTGAAACATTTTGAAACAAAAAGTATGTAAGTAAGATAAAAACTGTTCATTTATTATGAGAATATATAAATAGGGACATTATTTTTTTAAATTACATCATTCATATGTGACCCTTGATTATTTTGACGCTGCTGTAACCTAGAGCGAAAATTTTCAGTGACGGCTTTATGTGCTTTGTGATATGTTCTGCATTTACTTGCGAATACGTTCTTTTAATTCATCAAGAGACACGGAGTTGCTGTTAAAAACTTTACTTTTACGGTATCCCCAAAGAAATAAAACCCACTGGGATAAATCTGGGCTACGAGGTGGCCAGTTAATGTCACCCCTTTTGGATATCACATTTTGCCCAAAAATTTCACGAACTACATCCAGTGAGTCATTGGAGGTGTGACATGTTGCCCCATCTTGCTGAATCGATCGTTGATTAAAACCATCTAAATTCTGGTGCGCTAAGGCGAAAAAGTTCTGTAGCATGGCAGTATACCGCTCTGTATTCACTGTAACAGCATGTCCTCTTTGATTTTCATAAAAGTATAGACCAATAATGCCTCTTGCTGACAAAGCTGCCCATACAGTAACAGTAGTAGTAACCTAGGGTGAATGCAGGGGGGTTTAATGCTTCAATTTAGAATTAATGTCACTCCAGTACCTGCAATTTTGCCTGTTTACGTGTCCATTAAGGTGGAAGTGTGCCTCGTCTGAGAAAAAATGTTGTTAAAGCTGGTGAACCTCTCTAGCGTTTCATTAGCAAATTAGGGCCTGTAAGCATGATCCTGAGGCTTTTATTCCTGTACCGTTTTAATTTTGTACGGGTGTAAATGCAAATCTTTGTGGAGAATGCGGTTTAAAGATGTTCTGGGCAAATTTAAGACGTTAGATTGCTTTCAAGTAGAGGCCCGGATGTTCACGAACAGACGTTTTTACACGTTTTCGGGTTCCTTTGGAGTTCTAGGTCGGCCGCATCTTGGTTGATTCATTGTTGAACCTGTCTCTTCGAACTTCTGCACTCATTTTCTAGTCAATTGCATCGATGGAACTTGATTTCTGTGCCGTATGTTATAATGAGCGCAAAATTTTCGTTGCGCAATAGTCGACGAATCGTTATTCCGATAGTACTCGCGTACGCAGAACGCACATGGTGCTCCACTGAGTGGCGCCATGGCACTGAATTCCCATTGCTTGCATTTCGTGACACCTCCGCCCCACCCCGCCGTTGCTGCCCGACGCAGCTGCCATTCATAAGTAAACAGGCTTTTGGTCCACCCTGTACATTCACCGACGCACAGTATGTTTTTTAACCTCAAAAACGGACATGCGTGTTTTATTTGTTTAATCTGTAGAAGAAATAATTTTGAATCCTAAAGAAAAACTCCCGTGTACCAATTTTACTCCAATATATCTTCATATAATTTTATTTCGCTTTTTTATATGGTTTCTATGAAAGTCTATATTCTATATTTGCTAAAACTTCATTTAGGTTAATTTTTCTGCTTTTTTTCTCCGTATTTACATCCATCTATAACCCAGTTACATGATAGACAAATCTTTTTAAAATTTATCATCATCGGGAGTTACATCTAATTTTACACATTTTGAATTAATTTTTTTACTAACTTAATCTAACGATATTGGGATTAATTTCTAGACTAAATCGTTGATTTAAGATTAAGGAACACTAAAAAATCATAACCCTCTCTCATAGGATCAGGAAGATATACAATTTTAAAGTTTTTGACTTAAGGCTAACACTAAATTTTATTATATTTTAAATAAAGATTGTTATATTTATAGTAGTTAATTAAGTGCAAGGCTTGTTTTTTTTACTTTTAATTTAATAAAAAAAACATTTAAAATTCTAATATTATGTCACATCATTATCGCATGCCTAACGATGGGCAATTTGTGACGCAGGGAAGAGTTCTGACCTCGTTAAGTTTAAACTAAAACCTTGTGCCTATACCTATTGTCTGGAGGCCTGAGAGTGAGGCACCACGGAGCCGGCTAAGACCCGTAGCGCCACTCTGCCTCAAAAGGAATTGTCCCGATCTGTTGAGAGGTGTCTGTCCGGGCTCCCACCGGATGACTTAATGCAAGGAGGGCATGAGGGCACCAACCCTCATGTCGATACACAAGCGAATAGAACCACAGCCGTTGTTCCTCAAACTGCGGGAATATACGCAAATTATTGACCAAATTAGCAAAGGTAAGGTAGTAAATTTCGTGTAATCATTTATTATTTATTTACTCTTAAATACCTTACAAATGCCTTTAATAATCCTCATTATATAAAATGTTAAAGCCTTTGAACTTTTTAAATAAATAATATTTTGTAGATCTCCAGAAAAAAAGGAAACAATTTTTATTCATAAACGGTGCAAGATTTGTACATGGGAGTTTTACTCGTTCGTTATAAATTAGGTGTTTTATTGATGAAACGAATGAGGATGAAGCGAATAAAAACGGGATGTCCGTTTTTTGGGTCAAAAAACACGCTGCGACGGTAGTAAATTTATATAGCGTTGACGTTGTTGCCTACTAATAACTCAATACTACGATTATCATTTTTCATGAAAATCCCACCGACAACGAGATAATTACGGTTTCACTTTAATTTGGAAAGAATTAATATTTAGCTCAAATCTAAACGAGCTCAGGATTAAACTAGCTGAAATCTAAACTAATTCCTCTTTAAAGTAACTCTGGTCTAAACTAGTTCAATCTTATAGTTTATTCAACTAGGCTTGAGACAAAATGTAAATGAACTGTGGTTGGTTTATAGGTTTAATCAGTCTGAAATAATGTAAAAAATTATTTATGAAAATGATAGTATAAAGTATAGCTGGTATTTTATTGTAGTACTTCTACATGATATAGAAGTATGCACTGCAACAAAATACCAGCTATATGTTTAAACAACTCAAACGCCTCTTCAAAGCTTGGAGACTATTTTGCGTTTGTAGTAGTACATGGTCAGCAGATAAATAATTATATACTTTTACATTTTGTTATTTTTATAGGTAGGTATTTAATATTATACATATTAAACTAGCGATATACTGATAAGCNAATAATGTAAAAAATTATTTATGAAAATGATAGTATAAAGTATAGCTGGTATTTTATTGTAGTACTTCTACGTGATATAGAAGTATGCACTGCAACAAAATACCAGCTATATGTTTAAACAACTCAAACGCCTCTTCAAAGCTTGGAGACTATTTTGCGTTTGTAGTAGTACATGGTCAGCAGATAAATAATTATATACTTTTACATTTTGTTATTTTTATAGGTAGGTATTTAATATTATACATATTAAACTAGCGATATACTGATAAGATATATAATGCGATTCAAATAAGAATAGGAACGTCAATGACCTCTATCTGTCAAATGCCACTTGAAAAATACGGTTTGCAAAGAATACTTTGCAAACCGTATTTTTAACCGCAAAAGTCTTATATTAAATTTAAATAAAAACGTTAAATAATAGTAAATTGGCCAAATATAATATTTAATTATTTAAAGTCATTATTAGTTTGATTTGACAGCTATGACGTCACAATATGGCGCAAAGTCGATCCTATTCTCATTTGAATCGCACTGTACTTATAAGCTACTGATGTGAAAGTGCGACGCACGCGGTAGCTAGCGCGAGCTGGTTTATTCCAGTTTTAGCCACTGTGTGTACAAGCACTACTACAAACGCAAAAACGTTTCCAAGCTGATTTTTTTGCATTTCATTTAAATTATTTTTCAATAAAAAATGTACATGTATAAAACCAAATAATTAAAGTTGGAACGTAATTTAAGGCCACAAAATTGAAGTGTATTAGTTTGTGGTAATATTTTATATTAAAATGTGACATTCTGTAATTGGCCGGGTTATATCCGCCACCTTTACTCTCAATCAAATTGTTGCGATCGTATTATTTTTCCGTAAATTTTATCTAACTTTTCTCTTGTGAAGTGATTATAATATTTATCATCAACTTGAATAGACATACACACACTCATACATACACTCGAAAATATTACCTATTTCTGCATTTAAATAAAAAAACTTTGAGGAACAATGAATTCATAATTTACATTTTGCTTCAAGCCCAGTTTAAACGAATTTGTACGTGATAAGAAAAAAATTGACAATTTAATATGTTAAGATAATGGATAAACCTTTAACAAATCTTAACGTTTCCATAAAAAGTATTGTTATAATGTGATAAATTATTCAGTGCTAGAGTCAAACCGTACGCGTCGGCCAGTAGAGGTTGCGGGGGACGTCGCCGCGGGGCTAGCCCTCGGCGGCGGGTACGTCCGGTGGCTAGTTGCCACTCACTATCTTGCGGCTCTCCAGTTCCTCCATATTGTTCGAGCTGTAAAAAACATTCATTAGTTTGACGATAGAAATCTAGGTGTAAATTCAGTTTTCTTTAGCGCAAATCGGCTAATGGTTTGAAGACATAATATACATATAGAAATACTGCGTAGATAATGTAGATGACTCGCTTTCAAGCAAGAGTATAAGAGTTAGCCGTCATTAAAATCAGTTATCTCTCAAATGCGACACATTGCGTTTAGATACCGTAACCACACACATTATATTAAACACACTCACCGGAGTTTGTCGTCGTTTTTCCACGAGGTAACCTGGATGTGTGGCGGCGGTAAATAGCTGCGCAGCGATTGCACCAACTGGATTGTATCCAACAGAACTGAAAGTGCAATTAGCGGAATATTATACTCATACTAAAAAATCATATTAATTGTATTATAGTAATAATAGTACACATTTTGTAAGAGTGCACTTTGATTTATGTATTAGATGGCTGCACAGCAGTCAACATTACGACGAAAACAGTGCGACAACACGATCCCATGTTGGAAACGAATATCTGTCTCATTCGCTCCTTTACGTTCGACACTGGCTTATCCTGCTCACTCAGTGCGTTTATACAATTGGCGCGTAGAATTGCGTTATCATTGTTTTAAATCAGTTATTTTGATTACTTCTTAAGATTAAGCTTACATCATTTTAAAGGCTATAAAATAAGTTTCGCACTTTTTTAAAATACAATAGCGTTTTTCTCTCTCAACCTCGTATTGTCCCGACTTCTGCGGCAGGGTCTACAGTTTTGAGTCGTTAAATAATTGACTGCAATCTGACGTTATCCCCGTAAGCCTCCACAGTTCCCGTTGTTGAAAAATCTACGGGGAATATACGGTTTTATTTTTATCCGTGAAAATTTGCCGCCAAAACACTAAAATATTGTTATTGATTAAGATATTGTCGTTCAAAAAGCCTTGTAAGTCTAGTCACGCAAACAATTTATTTTTTATTTATATATGTGATATCTTCCAGAGAACAATTTTAATCTGTATATGCATGCGATGAATGGCTGAACGCGCACCGCACCATACGAGGGCCCACCCAAACGTCTACAGACTGCAGAGCACCAAAACTCCACTGAGGCTCGCAGCTGAGAAACCAGCTAGAAGAAACCTAGAAAACGTCCAACCCACCCTACGCCATAGCAACGTATGCTAGGCGCGGATCCCATGATGGAATACAAGGGCACGTAGGAAGACGCCGTGGTTTTAGTGGTTGAAGTCACTCCACGTCGTCCGTGCCCTCAGTGGGGCATGATGCGGTCAAGTGCACTTCCAAAAGAAATGACCACGGTAACTAATTTATTTATTATGCAAACTTGTTTTTCTTTTCATAATATCTAAATTCCAGGATATCACTCAGTTTTAAATGCCCTCCTTCTACTTCTGTTTAAAAATAGAACCAGAAGTAAACTAGTGAAACTCTGGCCCTCTTAGAAGCTATTCTATTTATTAAATCTCATAACCTTGACAAAATTATATTTTTTCTCACTAAGAGTTGCCTCTAATCAATCCTTTATAATCTCGTTGACTCGCATCAACCTAGAATCAGTGTGATTTTGACATGGATCCCTGGTCACACAGGCATCCCTGGCAATGAATCCTCTTAATTGTGCTAAATATCCCTATGTTAATGATACTTTCACAACGAATATTGGTAGAATTGTACCATATTCGAAAAAAAAAGCCACAAACTAAGAAAGAAGAAAATATCTAAATGAAACAGTTCTTAGCTTAAATAAAAAATAAAGGTGCATTTCATCACATAGTAACAGTTTTCTTAAAAAGTGTGGCGTGTGGTAGAGTCGATAACCAGCATGAAATACTGGAATGAATAATATATGTACTCGATACTGCACCTTGTAGGATATGCGTCGTTATAATAATATACATTTATCACATTGGCCAGTTGGACTTACTCTTCTGCAGCTGCTCGCTCTGCTTGCCGTAGGGCTTGCACATGGCGGGGCGCACACAGGGCCGCATGCGCTGCAGATTGCGCGCAAGCTCGGCGAACGCGCGCACCACTCGCTCCTGTCCGCCCGCGCCGCCGCTTCCGCCCGTGCCTGCCGCCGCAGCGGATGCTGCGCCCGTGCGCTCCGTGTGCGTGCCCACTGACCCACCACCCGACAGCGACTCCAACGACTCCAAGTTCGCTCTGGAGTCAAAAATATTGAATGTAACGTACGAAACATACTAAACGTAGAATACTTAAAGATACCAAAATATACGAGTACTAAAGGTACATAAACTAATGTTATAATAAATAATAATATAAACAACAAACTAGCTGACATTAACTTGGTGACTGCGGAGAGAAACAGCAACTGTCAGCAGTATGTCACCGTAATGTTACATATTTATTATTACTATCAACATCATTATCATCCCCAGTCCATATCGTCCCCACTACAGGGGCACGGACCTCCCCTGGTCAGGAGGAAAATAAGGCCGTAGTCTACCGTAATCGTAAAAAAAAATTAAAAAATTAAAAGAAAATGATTTGGTCACCTTAAAAAATCAGTGAGTTTGTGTTCCTCGGTGTAGTGATGCTTGGACTTCGTGTCGAGACCGGCGGCCGCCGAGCCCGCGGAGCGCTGCTGCGAATGCGACGCATACTTGTCTATCGGTGTCTGATGGCCCAGGGACCTGTTTTGATGCTGCAATAACATTTGCTGGTGTTGTGACAATTTATCCTGACTGCGCCGGTCGGATTTTTCGCCAGTGAGGCTAGCTGGAACACACAATATTCTTTTAAGACCTCAAAGAATAGTTCGAAATAACAACATACATCACATCAGTTTTATTGTAAAATAATTATAAAACTGCACCACTTAGATATCCTTAGAAAAAAGTTGACATTTTGAAAGGCGGTCCAATGATATCAAACAGGCTGCGGGTCCATTGGCCATGAGGTAACATAGTGTAAAAATTATGAAAGAAGGAAAAATCAACAAACGAATTTTCGAGTTTAGCGGTAATTTGAGAAATTAATTGCATGAGAGACCTACGAGGTTTAGGAACAAAAAACATATACTCTTTACTCATCTGTTTGATACTGGCAAGTCGTACCGTCGTAAAAGCAGGTTATTTGAAAATGGAATACCTATTAAATATTTTTTTTTAACTAACCGATGAAGAAAGGGAATGTCCTTACATTCCCTTTCTTCATCGGTTAGTTAAAAAAAACGAACGTTGCACGGATTGATGCAAATTTATGATAGGTAAATTCGAAGCTGGCGAGAAAAAAACGTATGATATACTGACAGGCAACGAAACATGATTATATAACTAAGATCCTGATGCAAAACCACAGTCCAAACGAAATGTCGTGCATGAAACAGAAACAAATGGTCGCCTTATTTTTCTGCAAGACGGAACAGAATAGTATCAGCGTGCTAGAAGATCAAAAGACTGTTAACTCTGAATTGTGTGTGCTATTTGTGCTCCAAAAGGGTTGTCAGTTTGATGTGACAAGCAGACAAAGTCAGAAATCCGGACTGACTTTGGCCGCGGTGCATGCTTCTGCCAGAATACTAGACTATTTTCATTCAAAAACGTGCCTATCCTATCTTATCCGTTATAAAAGTATTGCCCTGACTTAGTACCTGTGATTTTTACCTCTTTCCGAAAATTAAAGATAAAGGACAAGCAGTTTGAACTAAAAGCAGATGCCTTAGCTGTTTA
>WUAW01001050.1:35304-51217 GCA_017165845.1 Thaumetopoea pityocampa | reverse complement strand
TTTTACAGTGGTGGCAGAAATTCAACCGATTCCTTGATAATTTCAGAAGACTGTACGAAAATTGGCTGCAAGCAAATATTGATTGGCCAAGTTGTGTGCAAACTTCAGATAATCAAGAACCAACTGTTGATGGGATACCAAGAGCACACACACTCTCTCAAGAACCATCGGCATCATCGTCCGGAACAATGACAATAGATCCCGAAACCATTCTATGATCCGGGAAGCAAACCGAACAAAAGAAGATCTGATGATGAGACAGGCGAAGATTCCAGTGAATTGGCATACGCAGCTACAGCACACTTAAAAGAAGAAGGGCATGAAGCTATCGCATCTGTGATCGAATATACGATGAAAATTTCTGAAGCAGCCGTTAACGTTAATGAAACGCTTAAGAAACCAGTGAAAACAGTCATAGTTTCTTATTTCGTATTTTGGTTGTATTCAAAGTAATCTAGCTCAAACATAATTGTCTAAGTGTGGGTATACTATAAACCTTTGCCAACTCCTTCGGGGATATAGGGGTGATGCTATTTTGTGTTAAGTGTTGTTAAAAGTCTGTGTTTCTCAACTTGAGACACTAAAAGGAACCGTTTCATATGTAAAAATATTTTAATGATTTTATTTAAAAAAAATTGGCACCAATAACCGTTATGTGAAATATGACAAAAATCATAAATAATTAGTACTATAAGCACCGGCAAGAATATTACGGTATTCCCTGCCGTTTAAGAGATAGTTAAATTTTTCATACTAGCTTAAAAAATCCGATACTTGCAAATTAAAATCCCTAAGTCTATGAAAGCCGATTTTGAGCCCATCGTGCGGCGGCAGATCCCGCTAAGACATAACACTCGTCTGGTCGGAAGACCTTCCTTTTTCCAATACTACCGCTCTTGGCGCACTGCGCCCCACAGCTGTTGACGTGATTATTAATGCCATCACGGGTCGTCATCATAACGCCAAAAGCCTAAAATCATTCTTAAAACAATAAAAGTTTAAAACATATTTTCCTGTGTTCTATAATTAAAGGGAAAACGCCACATTGATATAAAAGAGTGAGATAGCTGTTCACAGGGCCGAACCTGGCCGCTTGTGTCAGTCAAACGTTGTAAAATTTACGGCCGGGTCCTGTCCGATTCAATAATGTTGACGTGAAAAAAATATTTTAGTAAAAAACCTTTATTTTTTTAAGAAAAGTATGCATTGTCGATATAAACCTTACAAAAATTATTACGCAGATTACATATTCGTTATTGCAACATACATTCATACAGGCATTATAAGTTAAAAGAAATTTAAATCGAAAGACTATACATAGATACCGCTTACAAACAATCGTGAGTGGTAACGAAATTGATTCCCATTTAAATATGTAACGTCCGTAATTAAACTGGTAAAATCTGGTACGTCATAACTGGCTTGTTTGTCCTCGATCGAACGCAAATAATTATTAGTAACCGTTTGTGTGTTAAATTATAGTAATTAGTATCGATTACTAATAATAACCGCACTGCGTAGTGCACGACTATCAACTTCTTGCTTCCACAAGCGATACAAGTACACAACCTCAGTGAGGCTGTTTATCTACAGCCTTAGTTCCCAAAGTGGTCCACGTGGACCCCAAGGGTCCACGGGAGACTGGACGGGGGTCTACGTTGGCATACGCAAATTTCCATAGTTAGATCTAATCTTCACATTTTTTGTCGAATTTTGGGAATATGGTAGAAATGTAGCTGCAGGGGGTCCACCGGACCAGCTAAATTTTGAAAGTGGTCTGTGAGAAAAAAAAAGTCTGGGATCCTCTGGGAGCCCTCGCAGTCGGGGCCGTCGATTGAGCGGCGGGCACACCGACAAATTTAAGGCTCCTCCCCGAGCACAACGCCGTATCTAAGGCATTGAAAACTGTACCGATACGGCGTTGTGTTCGGGGAGGAGCCTTCATTCACAGACCGAATGCACCGTCGGCTAGTGTGACGGCGGCTCACGGCAATATCAGCTAGATGCAGTGCACTCTGCACCATGTTGAACATCCACAGTACTCACGCAGTGATTACCAGCGGGCGTAATGTTCGGCCGGGGCAGCTGAACCGGCGGCGCGTACCTACCACCTAAACGAGAGCCTGCCCGCCGACACCCAGCACCAACAGGAAATTTCTAAATATTAAAATTAATACGTAACGATTTAAATGATTGTTTTGGTTATAGCACAAAGATTGGATCTAAGTAAATATTGTAAGTATTACAAAGGTGAACTTAATTAAATCTAATAGGTAAATCCAAACACATCTAAAACTCAATCCAATTGAATCGGTGAATAATCATAAACCTGGAACGGACCCGTGTGATGGTCGACTTACTTATGTCAAATGTGGTAAAAAAAGGTCGAAACAAATGTCTTTGGAACAATCTGTACGTTTGAACAATGACAAGTACAATCGATTGTAAAATAACATGCATTCGTGCTGTTCACAGAGAATAAAATGGCACATAAATAAAGTGCGAGTTCGGACTAACTTTAGAAAAAGGTGAAACAAAAAATCGGACCTTTCTGGGTACAAAAGATAACGTGCTTTGAATAGATAGGCCTTCTTGTGGCGTAATATTCCATGGCGCAGCACGACGCGGCACGTTTGTCATCAAAATTGAAAAGTGTAATTATATAGACGTCTACGCACAGCTTTTGGAAATTTTAGCATAAAAAGAAACTATACACTCAATTGATCACACAGGACAATGGCAGTTACCAGGAGAGTATTGTTCTGTGGTACGGTGGTCAAAAGCCATAAACCAGAAAAGCAGAAGAAGAACTTGACTGCAATTAATTAGTGTAGTCTCCTGCGGATCACGAACCTAGCGATGTTATTTAATTAAAACCATGGTGTAAGATACGCTATAATTTGCTTAAAGTCAAGCACTTGCATATATGATACATCTACGAAAAATAACTTTCAATCCATATTCCAGATAAATGGACAGATTTGCATCGTAATTTCTACAGTTACAGACATTTTAAATGTACGTTTTTGGAACAGAATACTAGTAGATTTGAAATTATTATAACTACTGATATTGTAATTCTCAATTATATTAGAAGATATTTTTGACCAGACGAAATGCCACCACGCGCCTAAGAAATGTTATGCATTCACCGACTAAGCCCCGGGTGATCTCAGGCCCATTTTGCTGAAGCCGTGTGATCACGCCAGCAATCTGCTACGGCTTCCACGAGTTTTGGAGCTGATCCTCATCTTTGGGGACTTTCAAGTAAACTTCTTTCTTATTTAGGCGGGATTGAGGTCCGTCACCGTCTAACATTTGTGGATGATCGGACGACAAGTTGTTCTACTCGTCGCGTCGTCTGGAGGCCGGACCTTACAGTAATCGAAGGTCCTATTTTGTGCGTCCTCTTGCGCCCTCTCCTTCGTTGGCGGGCCGCAAGAATGTTCGCTGTTACTCAAACCCGCTCTGTCTCCTCTTCCGTAGCCATTACCGCCTCATAGAATAAGGCGTCGGTTTGCCGAGAGCCTGCATCCGACCATACAACGGCTCAGGACAGCCGTTGAAGACCGCTAGTCCGTCTCGGATCTGAAATCATTTTCCTATTAATCTCCGGTGTTTACAAACAATGCTCACAACAAGTCATGCTATTGAACATTATAATAACGTTCCTCTATTTCAGAGCGCGTGTCACACTGCGGGCGCGCTCGCCGCGGCAGGTGACGAGTGAAGTGTGCGGGACCTTGACACGGTCCCCGTTGCAGCGCGCACGTTATGTCACTTCGGTAACACACCTACACGTGTTATGTCACCTCACAAAACTATGAATATCCCTCCCCCGTGTACCATGTATCGTGATTACCTATGTGATACGAAAGACAAAACTCAACGACCACGTAACGATGTAGATGCATCGCTGCGCGCAGGCATATCGCGTGATTTATTTCAATTGCAATTACATAAACGCAATATTGCACACGCAATGGACGCAAAACATATAAAACTATATTAAGTATGAGAATTTTATAATGATGTTTTTTTATTATATATTCTTAGCCATGGATACGTGTCCTTCAGCCGTATACATATTATTTATTTCGTCATTTTAAGAATAAAATGTCGATGTATCACATTTTATGGCTTTTTGACGCCAATCCGAAGATAACCCCACATTGACTGGGCAAAAGTATCTGCAGGCGATAGCCTTGAAAAAATACTGTCACTTTACTATGTTAATCACAGTTTTATTCTAATGTTTCAATATTGTTCACGATTATTGACGATTAATACACAAAACAACACCAAATTTATATATTAGACACCAAAATAAATTAATATAAAACGTTAAATTAAAATGTGACACTTCATTCTGGTTGCCGCCAAAACTCCGATAATGATGTGAAAACAAGATGACTATAATCATTGCACCGGCGTGTGGCATCCGTGTTCCAGAAACGTTTACACGTTCTATCACATTCTATAATCTCCGGCATAATTAATGAAACGTACTCATGTTTTTACATGTGTGATAAAAAATAATAATTTCGTTACGTAACCGGTTCGCACACCCACGCACAGATTATACAAACTAATGAAAAAACACTTGATGAATAAACAGATTTTGACATCGAGGTATAAGATACAGTCTTGTCGTTTGACAGAGTGATAAACCACGTTCCATTGTTAAAGTAAGATTTTGTAACCTAGACAACATTTTGAACTTGTGTCGAGAACTTAAATATTTATTTATATAAAATTTTTAAATGTCAAATTTTGTATATCAAAAATATTTAAAAAGAAAAACTACACAGATCGACTAATTAAGGGCTTCTGAAACCAAATCCGTCGATGTTTGTTTGTTTGTTTGTTCAAGCTTCACGCAAAAATCAGTTGGCAAATTTTGGGCAAACTGTTAGACTTAAAATACAATTCCGACTTAAATACAGCGCATGTTTCATCAAAATCGGTCCAGCAGAATTGACCCCTATTTTAGTAGCCGCCGCGCGCCGTTACGGTACACGAGTCGAGTCAAGTAAAAGTGGTTTTTATACTTTTTAATTAAATCTTGCCGCGTGGCGCCGGCGTAATGATAGCGTCACTCCATCTCATGGCGCCGGCGTAATCAAAGCGTCACTCCATCTCGTGGCGCCGGCGTAATGATAGCGTCACTCCATCCCGTGGCGCCGGCGTAATGATAGCGTCACTCCATCTCGTGGCGCCGGCGTAATGATAGCGTCGCTCCATCCCGTGGCGCCGGGTAATGATAGCGTCACTCCATCTCGTGGCGCCGGCGTAATGATAGTGTCATTCCATCTCGTGGCGCCGGCGTAATGATAGCGTCACTCCATCTCGTGGCAACGGCGTAATGATAGCGTCACTCCATCCCGTGGCGCCGAGGTAATGATAGCGTCACTCCATCTCGTGGCGCCGGCATAATGATAGCGTCACTCCATCTCGTCCCGCGGATGCTGCGAGAACCAGCTGAGAGGTCTACCAGGATAACGAGCAGCAGCGTTGTCCTGTGATTCTGCCACAATCCACTGCGATCTCCAAGACGTTTTCCAAGCGCCGAGATTATGGCCAATCCCCGCTTTTAAGGAGAAGGCCCAGTTCAGCGGTGGGCTTTTCCGGTCTGGTGAAGAAGAAGAAGAAGATTTAAATCTATGTCTGTTTCGGCATTTCCCGTGTAGCGCAAAATTGACATTCACGCGGGCGGAGCCGCAAGCAAAAGCTAGTTTATATATATATATATATATATATTTTTTCTAAACGCAAAATTCATACTCTGTTTTACTGGTGGAAAAGCTGGAAATGAATAAGCCCGAGCAGTTCTATCTATCTATGACTAGCTTTTGCCCGCGACTTCGTCCGCGCATAATTTTTACAGGAAGTTTCCTTTTTTTTTTCGAAATAAAAATATAGAACAGAATAGAATATATTTCACAAAAAAAATGAGTGATACGAGTTCTATTAAATAAATTAGTTGTAAAGTTCCATCTAGTTCGCTGGTACAAATAAACGTGTGACGTTTAACATTAGAATTTATATTATGATTGCCATAATGTGCATTATTAATTAATTGAAACTGTAACTAACTGTCTATGTCTAAAAATTATAAATTTAGATGAAATGTCATTACATCAATGATAATACACAAAACTAATAAACTTGAAGATACATTTCATGCAAATGAACTATGTATTTGCAAATTACGATGGCATCTGTGTCCAAGGTTTATTATCATACTAATGTTTGAAAACCCGAAGCTATCATCTCAAATCTTTAGTTCATTGCAACCTATAAACGTCTCACCGCTGGGCGGGGCACTGCAAAGGGTTTTAAATGTAAATTTCAATTATATACAACTATATGTAGAACTGATTAGGCAGCGCATGAAAATAATTATGTTTTAAGCATTGAACTACTATTACTAGTACTAGTACTATTACTCAATGGTTTTAAGAGGTATTTCTTTCCGACTAACTTTCTAGACAAACACTGTGATAGTTCAGCTAATATACATGATATAAATATAATTTATAGCCTACAGCATTAGGAATAATGTAGCTTTCTATCAGTGAAAAAAAAAATTAGAATTGGATCATTAGTTCCGGAGATTACCCCCTACATATTATACAAACAAACAAATAAATTTTACCTCTTTATAATATTAGTATAGGTAGTTATAGATCCATATTTTAGCTTAGCATTTACAAATCTGGAAGTCAGAAACGCCAATGAGTTTGTACGAATATCAGCCGGCGCAGGAAATCGTTACGAACAGCGAGAAGGAAAGAAACATCTAAAATATGAGTATACGTAACAGTAGTCGCACGAGGAGAGTAAAGAGTCTCTTGACATTCAATTGCGAAGGAGCGCATTCTACAAATCTCTGCGGTATGGGCACGTCACCGGGAAATATTTATTTATGATATCGAGACACGCCATGGCCCGCTCGGTCACATGTTCCCAGAACAGGTGCGTCCGACATGAATGAACATGTTCACAGTCTTATTATAATAATGGTTGCGCCCTCCAGCGAGACACCAGGTATGTGCATTCATCGTCATCGTTATCCCAAGTCCATATTCGTCTCAACTACAGGGGCCTCTTATAAAGTAGGGGATTAGACCATAGTCTACCAGGCTGGCCTCGTTTGGGTTGGTAGACTTCACACACACATGAAGATTTCCTTCTCCGTTGAATACATTGGTGTATGAGTTTGAAATAGCCCAGCGGTACAGGTCGGATCAAACCCGCGACCTTCTCGATCGCGGGTCATGCTTAGCATCACTTGACCGTCAATGACTTATTACCTATCTATATGTATTTACATTATTACCTGTCTATATAAAAACTGTATGACCAATGACCGATTAGGTCATGCGGTTGTTACCTCAATAAAAAACAAACTAGCCACTTAAAATGGCCGATAAATTACAACTTCAGCAGTACCTGGCTGATCCACATTTTAAGTCGAGCGAGCTCAAGCGCACTTCCTTCGTTAAACATCCCCTGGATATTATTTAATGTAACTCAACTCAATGGGGGATCAAGAAAGTAATAAAGTACTTTCTAACGTGTCGTTTAAATTTCGACACATTACCAAAATTACATAAAGTTATCCAACAGATAACGGCTGGTATTTCCTTGGGTAGTGTGTCGATTGCCCGCCGTTATCAACTCGGAACAGATTAAGCACGTACCCCTAATCGCACGGCGATAGCGCCGCCGCTTGGGTAACGGACTGTACCAACTGGATTACGTGCGCTCGCTGATGCAGTATCTATTACCGAATTCATTCTTTTTACATGCGTTATGCGTTATATACATGCAATGCATAAATGTAATGGAACTCAGATTACAAATGTTTTATAATCTGCATAATGCGATCTCTCAATTCAATTTTCACGCATTTCTAGGCGTTGATTTGCACACGTATCAAAAAATGATGTCAGTTAATTTATTCATAAGTTTCTCAAAAATGGTTAGAATTTTTCTATTTAAAAACTTATAGATGTTAACAATAACACGTTAGAACGCGGCTCCGCTCGCCATTCGTTCGGCGCAATAAGGAAACGCTAATTAACCGAAAGACGACTTTATTAATATTATTTATTTGTAATATATGACGGTGCGTTAGGAAAATAAACAATTAAATTATATTCAAACATTAGAACGAGCGATGAACTTGCGTTGCATGCGGTTAGTTTGAGACTAGTTCAACGCTCCGATGTTGTCTGTCGCTGTTTTCGTCCGCTTATTTTTTTTGCGAAACAGAGTTCTGTAATTATTTCTTAAACCGCAAAATTGCAATTATTTCTTATGAGTCTCGTTTTTCGGACCCCGATCTAGGTTTTTTGCTGCATCCTCAAACGTTTGTAACTTTCAAACTGATTCCATCATCAAATTGTACGTTTCAGTCCGTTTCAACATCACCGGTAACACCTACTTTGGCCTGACTTTTATATTAATTGAATGAAGTCTCATGATTAAATGCTACTGTGGACAGGACGCTAAACACCGGTCAAGCGTGAGTCGGGCCGGCGCGGCACGGGGCCCGCACTCGTCCGAACCGTAGTAACCATAGTTCCGAGTTTATACATACATACACGCCGATATCCCATAAGGGTAGGCAGAGACCATAGTACATACTACATACATACATACAGTCACGCCTGTTTCCCATTGGGGTAGGCAGAGACCACTTCCTTCCACCTGCTACGATCATTTGGTGTAGCAAAATGGCTATCCGAGTTTTTACTTACTACTTATTGTAATTGTACCATTAAAAAGATTGTATTAATAAAGAAATTCAAAAGTTATCATTTGCCGTTGACTGAAATTGAATTTTATATAGTAATTAACTTTTAGTTAATAACTCTATTGAAGTTAATATTACTGTTACTTATGGACTATTACTAAATGATAATTTGGTCGACTCCAGTTAATTAGATTACAACGCAATACTTTTTTAAAGTAATCCCAGTACATGTAAAAGTATACTTTCGCTTTTTACCATATTTTTGCCATACCTTATTCGAAACAAACCTAACAAAATTTGACCAGGATGTAATCGAATAATTTAAAATCTGAGATTTTTTTTTTAAACTGATACCTACTACTGATACAACTACTGATAATTTTGGATGTCCCCTTCTACGATACCCCGCTGAATGGAGTCGATAAATATTTATTTTATCCATGAAGAAGTGCTAAGAACTTTTTCATTGGTTTAATTTATAATTTGGTAATAATATTTATGTGTACTAAATTTCAACACAGTAGTCTTAAAATACCCTTTAAATAGAAATTATCCTTTAAATAGAAAATTTTGGAAAACAACACAGAGGACAGTCCGTGTGGCTATCGGTCATACAGACAAGTGGAAATGGCAGAACTGTCGGGGCTCTTAGTTTGATTACGGAATCCGAAAAGCGGTCACATTAGATAACCACTTAATTGAGTTAACAAAGCGTGACACGCACGCGCACGAACACAGGGGCGCGGGCGCTCGCGCCGGCGGGCTATCACAATATACGCACGCTCGGCGCGTCGTGCGCGTGTGCTGGTAACAACATTAGTACAAGAAGTGTTACAATGCTTCAGATTCGCGCCACGAATAGGCGTGACGTACGTACACTTGTATACGTGTGACTTAAAGATCACCAACGGATACTTCTAGAATTATTGTTAGATTACTATTAGTATGTACGAATTTCAAGTTACTGTTCGTGCTCGGCGCAGATGTGGGCGATATGCTAGTTCACAAATTTTAAGTGCTTTTAAGCTTAAACGACAGTAACTCCGCTAAATATTGAGGCCTTCAAATATAATTTACATGTAGTTGATGTGAATATTTCAAATTCATCAACTTTGCCGTAAATATAATTATACATATGGTGTGAATGTAATTATGTTCATACTATTGGCAGCCAACAAAAGCTAGCGTTGCAGGAAAGCTGCTACCACTAGCATGAACAACGAGCTTTTAGAAGCAATCCACTTCCATCTTCATCCCCGGTCCATATTCGTCCCCACTAGATGAGCACAAACTCCTAATGAGGAGGGGGATTAGGACACAGTATATTGCGCTGGCCCAATTCGGATTGGCGGACTTCATCGATCGACTTCATTCGTAATTAATAGCGCATTCGTATCAAACAGTCAATTTAAAACCACGTCCGTGAGCCGCTTCACACACGCGCACGCGCATGTATGCACAGAGACAGCCGCGTGTGTGTTCAGAAGTTAGTGTATGGTTAAAAGAATTTATTTATTTTGTTATCAACGAAGAAGAAAAGTTCTCTATCTGCAATTTATGAATTATGATACGATTTGTATTTTTTTTACTACTAAATGTATACTAATTTAGTCTTTTTTAAAAGATCAGACGCACATTTTTATAGAAAAACAAGGAAGTTCGTATTTATAAATACCACATACATTCAATTCCCAACATATATAAATTATATTTTAGAATATTCGAATAAAAAATTACCGAAAGTGGCGTTTCATGGCTGTGTTTACAGATCAACAACTACGAGACGTTAGCGTTCGGTGCGTTATCCTGAGTAATGGTAGAACTCGCTAAGAGGATATTTAATAAGTTTAATATGTAGGACGTTCAATAAACTACCAGCGGATTAGCGCACGCGGCGAACTAGTTGAATGTCAAGCGGCCGCCCGTTCCACAACATTAATACAAAGCGCGCGCTGTTCGGCCCGGGCGCGGGCGCGGCGCCGCAGCGAGTGGTTACTCAGCTGATGCGGTATTTAATGTTTACACAAACAACCGTACCGACTTCCCAGCTTTGCGCTTAGATTGTTACATGCACAGAGCAGTATTTGACGCTAAAGGAATTAATCTCAAAACATACATAAAATTTTATTAATTAAACACATAAACAATATTGAGACATTGAATAAAATTTTCACAAATAATAATAAGGATTTTTTTTATACAAATATCGTCGAATTAAAGTCAAGGAAGGTAATGTGTTAGACTACCGGTTTGTTATGATATCAAATTAAAGAAAATTTTGTTATAACTGTGAAAAATGCAAAATATACAAAGCCATTAAAAGAATTGTAAAAAAAAGACTTTGTGAATCTCTGTTCTTAATCATCACCATCGTCATAAACACCAGCCCGTAGAGGTCTACTGCTGGACTGGGCCTCTTCCCTCCGTGGGCCTCCATGCTTGGCAGGCGTCTTGAAAATCACAGTAGACTTTAATTTATTAACAGAATAACGCTGCTGCGGATATCCACTGTGCTCATGAAACGATCGCAGCGGGTGGAAAGGAGCGGTCTCTGCTTAGGGGCCGTTCAAGTGTTACGTAAGCACTATAGGGGGCGGGGGGTCTACTTTGCTTACTATTGATGCATTTGGGTGTAAGAGTTTTGCTTATTTTTGCTGACAAGGGGGATGGGGGGTAAATAATTGTAATGAACCTGCTTACGTAATACTTGAACGGCCCTTTACCCCAATGGGAAAGAGGCGTGTCTGCATGTATCTATGTAGTATATACTATGGTCTCTGCCGACCCTTATGGGATATCAGCTTGAGTGTATGTATGTAGGATAAAGCTACTGTCTATTACCCTTGTACACTCTTCAGTTATTATTTGTAATTCATGTACGGTCTACATTGTAGATACCAATGTACTCAACGGAGAAGGAAAACTTCGTGAGGAAACCTGCATGCCCGCATGGGTGTGTGAAGTCTACCAACCCGCACTAGGCCAGCGTGGTATACTATGGCCTAATCCCCCTTCCTGATCAGGGGAGGTCCGTGCCCCTAGTGGGGACGATATGGACTGGAGATGATAATGATTTCCTCATGTGGTTCTCATAGCATCCTCGGGAAGAAATGATGTGACGCAGTTTTTATGCTGACGCAATACAGCATTATTAAGGAGGCATACGCCCTGCAGAGGATTTCAACAGATTGATGGTAAAAGTCATGTTATTGTATCGAAACGAAATTTCGTTGAAAACAATGTGTCTGCTGAAATTGTACTGTCGCGTAGAAATAAATATTACTTTGCTGATTGCAACGAGGGTTTGTAACGTTGTTACTCGTATTTTCTGTATATTAGATAAATAAATAGTGACTATTATTTAGTCAGTAAATTTGCAATAATTAAGTACATTAACCGGAATATGTGTTTATAAGTCGACATTAGAAACGAACAGGAAGAAATAATAGTTTGAATATCAAAACCATTTTGTACGAGTGATTGCCTCGTCAAGTGCGTCCCTGTGCTGGTGGAGTTGACACCTGGGGACCGGTCGGACTCGTTCCACGAGCCCACGCAACGCCCGCCTCAACACGTCACTTATCCCCTACCACTTTATAAGTAACATCTATGAAATCAGATAATTTCCACATAATCATTATCCATTGAATATTTTATTCATTAAACTTATAATCGATCAACAAGATAATGCGCATTCGATTAGCAAACTGTATATTCTAATATAAGACATTGCACAGTATCAAGGCGCAGGTTCTCGACTGTTCACTAGTGATAGCCACAAGTTACCAAACTGTCCGCGTCGCTCGGTATGTTTCCTCGGAGTGCCAGAACGCCTTATATTTTACTTCCTCGCCAGAAAAGTTAACGGTGCCGCCGACGGGACGTAAATATCGTGGTTATCGCGCAGCCAGTTGCTTTGCGCGAAGATATTATTCAACCATATTTACGGACTTCATACAACATTATAACGCCAACTCTATTTTATTATCTTGAAAGGAATACGAAATGAACATATTCGTCATACCGTGAGGTCGCTCGGAAGGGACATGAGTCTTCCGCCTGCGACGGCTTCCGCTCGGAAGTGGTCGGCTTCCTGAGACGCCGCCCCCGAGAAGGCCGTCTGACGTTCCGCGTTCATATGCGTAATGATTAAGTAGAATATTTACAGTGACGTCAAGTGCTACACAATAAAGCCCAAAGTTTCATTGAAACGATGACATCATACCCGTAGACTGATATATATAAAATACTAGCTGGTTCCCATGACTTCGTTCGCGTGGAAATTGTAATATGTACGAGTATGTGTGAGAACTGACGGCCTAATCAAAATGTGATTGATCAATTCTCCGTATTTTTTTCGGAATAAAAACTAGCCTGTTAGCTATTCCAGACTATAATCTATCTCTTTGCCAAATTTTATTCAGATCCGTTCAGCTATTCTGGCGTGATTGTGTAACAAACAGCCATCCATTCAAACTTTCGCGTTTATAGCAGTGTACCTCGTGTAACGCGCCGCGTGCCGGCGCGGGCGCGCGCTGTCGGAACCCATTTTTTACTCGTTTCATACGTGTATGATGTTTGGAAATATGTAAATGTTATTATTAAGTTTACCTCACCATAATATATGTATTTAGTGGGAATGATTGGGTGTCACGGACGGGTCGGTTGGGTAAGATATTGTGTTATGAGCCGGTCGTCTGTGGCGTGGCGTGCAGCTTGCGAAACGTAAAGCTACTGCGCGAGTGAGGTGCACGGGTGTGACCGCTGACCTAATGTGACATAGTCAACACCACAGTTCTAATCTAAATCTCTATTCCATTTATTGTCACCAATTGCAGGAAATTTGTATATTATATTAAAATATAGAAAGAACCACGCGTAGACGGAATATTATTCATTTATTCAGAGAGGGATCGCCAAATATTGGTCTACGAAGTGGGAGCGACGGTAACTTTACTTTCTTCCACTAACATTACTATGGCACAAAATTGGGAGACGAAACATTCCAATGGCTACTAGAATAGCCAGCTGCCATCCGGTGCCAGTTGACTATTTAGAGAGTATGAATGAGAATCTACAGATAAATCTAGTTAAATTTTCAAAAATCTTAGTCAAATAAATATTTTGTTTCAAAAATGACAAGTACAAAGCACTCTTAAAACTCTTAATCAACGAAAGTGTACGAACGAACAGATGTATATGAGTGTGCATGAGGCGAAACATGTATCATAGCCGTAGAATGTGACAAGCAGTAGTTTCTGTCTATGCCATGGGATATCATCATCACATCAGCCCACAGACATCCACTGCTGGATATAGGCGTCCACTAATGACCGCCCCACCAAGCGGCTATAAGCCGCTTGCATGCATCGATTGCCCGCGACCTTCACCTAATTGGGGGGTCTACCCGCTTTACGCTTTCCGGTTCGGGGTCGCCACTTCAGCACTTTATGACCCCAACGTCCGTCGGTTCTGCGAGCCATCTTCCCCACCAACTGCTATTTCAGCTTCGCAATCCTTTGAGCCACGTCGGCGACTCTAATTCTCCTGCGGATTATCACATTACGGATTTTATCCCGCAGAAAATTCCGAGCATAGCTCTTACTATTATTGGTTGTATGACCTTGAGCTTTCTTATGAGGTCCATAGTCGCCATCCCTCAGATGCATAGGTCATCACTGGCGATACTCATTGATTGAATACCTCAGATCTAAGGCATTGCTTTATTTTTAAGAAGGTGTCATGTTATTATTTTACAACAATTTTCGGTAGATCATCTACCGAAAATTGTTTGTTTTTGTACCGATTTGTAGATCTTTTTTCTCTATTAACAAATCTATTTACATGTTTGTGTACAATAAGAATAAATAAATAAATAGATGCCTATAGGAATATACGTAGAGGTAGGTATATAAAAATGTAGTCTAGAAGTTCAGTTATGCATAACGTAATTATAGTACTAACTACTTCGACTACTTCTTTTTACTTGCTATGAGCAAAATCTCTATCTGTAGCCCACTTTTTGCCCCCGCGGGAAATGAGACGTTTCATGTACGTAAAATTAATAACGCTTTGGTAAATCGTAGTGTGCGCGTCTGGAAGCGTTTCTGTGTTAGCTGTAATAGCTAGCTCTTTGTAATGTCATTAATTAACCAGCCCACCCGATTGATCAGCGACTTATTAATTTCAATTGTCACCGTCATTTACGAGGTGAGTGAGTGTCGCCGGTACTAAAATTATCGATCTAGACGGAACTGTCAATAAATATATTCTCGTGTACGATAAATATGACACAAATTACTGGCCGTTGATATTTTAATTTGTGATTAATATGTAGTGGGTAACCGATACAAAAATAATTAAAGCTTAGAATAATGCATTAAAATTTACAGAAGGAGTCGCTCGAATCGTTATATGGTTAAATCGTATTCGCCTCAAGACCACTGTCCAGTCCATAATTACACGTGTAACCAGAACCTGGTCGGTACATACTTGTACATAACTAAAAACAACGAGCGGTGACTTTACACCGCACACGCGAAATGGAGCGTTACGACACCAACTGACATCGGAGCAGTCGTACTCGTGTCTCGTGTGCTCCGGCAGTCCAAGCGGTCACACGAGAGGCCTGCTCGGCACATCCTTATCCCAAGGCCAGTCGCTCGTCGGCGGCGAAACGCGAATAAAATGCTAATTCGTTCGCTACGGTGAATACCTTATGCGATCTAAAAAAATATTGCCATACCTAGACACTTTGAGAGTGCCTTAGGAAAATACCGAAGTTGGATACGACGTGCGGCATTCTGTGCGCGCCGGCAAGGACAGTGCGTCAATTATTTTGGGTACGAATGCGCATCGGTGAAACCCGTTCAACAGATACGAGCGACATATATAGAGATATATAGTTGATATAGTTACTACAGAATGATACGACGACACCAGTACATTAAATGAGGATATATTTGCGTGGAGCAAATGGCATTTATATGCAAACTATATTAATAAATATTTATAGGAAAACTACCAATATTGTCTCAATAATGTCAATGTTGCCGCGTGGCGCCGGCGTAATAACAGGGTCACTCCATCTCGTGGCTCCGGCGTAATAATAGCGTCACTCCATCTCGTGGCGCCGGCGTAATAATAGCG
>WUAW01001050.1:1253-17896 GCA_017165845.1 Thaumetopoea pityocampa | reverse complement strand
GTTCTTAGTTTATGGCGTTTAATCGATTTGATATACATATCTGTGTGCGTACGCGTGTGTACGTGCGTGCGTGCGTGCGTGTGTTATAATGAAGTATTTATAGTTTGATGTTCGTATTTATAAATTTCCATGAAATAGAGATAAAGTAGGGGGACGACGTCTTAGAGGCCGTATCGTAGTTTAGGGCAACAGCAAATGATGTGGTTGATGTCCTCTTCATCTAAACCGCGTTCGCATATAACAATACCGCTGTTCTTGTCCTTGGCGAGCGACACGGGAGTACAGCAGTGACCCAGTCTGTCCATCGTGAGACATCCGCGCGGAATTGTCCTCTTCTTGTTTTTATTTAATAGGCGCGTCGTGTTCCCAGTTAATCCGCGATCGGTACACATCGCTCCGTAAAGTGAAACAGCCACGATCGGCACAATTCCACTCGAAGACGTCGCTGAATAATTCTCCGTCGCTTGGCTCCCGCGGCTCACTCGTCCCGACGGTCCACCGCACCACGTCCGAATGTACTCGTAATAAAAAGGATCCGCTTGCGTTTACGTGATCGTATTTCGCCAAAAACGAGTTTTATGTGTTCCTTTCGCGGAATTACTTTACCAGCGTCGGCGTGGTGTTAGTAACTATTATCATTTTGCAACAGCATCCGAGTGAAAACAGTTCGAGCATAAACAACACGAAGTGAATAAATAATTTTGTGTCGTATTTAAGAGTGTTTTATTAAAAGTGTAATTACCAGTCATCGGTAAAATGTCGCCATTAGTAAAATATCCGTTTAAAGTCAGCTACAGAAGCACTGCGGTTCATCCTTTATTAAAATATCGAATTTTGTTAAAATATCGAAATTGTGAATAAATGTAATTCGAAGTTTTTGACCATTTCGGAAATACAGTCGTCTTAGTATGAACTACTAGAGACTGTGTAAAAAGTATCAAGAATATATCATTAAAAAGACGCGCGTAACAATTTTAATCTGTCTTATATAGGTCGGTAGCACTGAGTGAACGCGCACAATTTTAGCGTTTTTATTGTACTCTGCGATTTTGCAGTGAAAAGAATAGTTGAACAAAGAGTTTGCCTCAAGTTTTGTGTTTTAAATGGAGCAATATTTAGTGTCGCCAGAAATGTTGCAGAAAACCCATGGCGAATCGTGTATGTCAAAACATAGCCATTAATTGTAAAAGCATTCAATGTAAGCTGAGATGCGACAGTTGATTTTCTTTGTTTTGGTTGACCTTTAACGACTGTGTACGACGATAATACACTAACAGAATCAAGAATATGGTTCTCGAAAATCATCGTATGACTAATAGAGAGTTGGTTCAAGAGGTAAACATATTTTTCATTTCATTCGTTCATTTCGGATGGAGCTCACTTTTGTCAAAAAAAGCATTAAAATCCTGTTGCTAAAGTCATACTTTCTTGAGTTCCTCGGATCCCAACTTCATGAACCAAATAATAACTGGCAACGAAAGATAGGTTTGCGAGTATTATATGCAAACAAGCTAATATTTCTCGAAATTACGCGTCGAAATGCGATTCAAATGATAATAGGAACGTCAATGACCTCTATCTGTTAAATGTCACTTGAAAAGTACTTTTTGCAAAGAATACTTTCAATAATAAGTCTTACATTAAATTTAAATAAATACGTAAAATAATATTAAATTAGCCAACTATAATATTTAATTATTTAAAGTCATTATTAGTTTGAATTGAAAGCTATGACGTCACCATATAGCGCAAAGTCGATCCTATTCTCATTAGAATCGCATTGTACTCAAAAAATCGCGGCATAAATCAAAGTCGATTCACAGGCTGACGGTTTTCTTCAGTAACTGTGATGTTCACTAGGATTTTTTTCCAGCGGTACAAATGTGAATAAAGAATTAGTTCAAGAAGAAAAAATAATTATAATAATTAATATTTTTATACAATAATTAGAAGATTTAATTATTAGGCGTTATGAGGCGTTTGCACAAGAGTATTTGCCGTAAACGTGCAAACTATAAAATGAAAAATCATGACTTTTACGTCGTGATAATTTCCACCACAAAGCCACTATTTCGCAATAGTGTTTTAGCGAATAAAACTCAACAAATGTCACTAACCGAGCACCGTACTCATCAGATATGGCCTCATTTGACTTTTCCCTATTTAAAATTATAACTTCCAGGAAGGCTTTTTAAGTCGATTGAAGCTATAAAAATGTATAGAGAACTGGGTAAACTTTTAAGGCGTAAAATAAATTTTGACGAGTGTATTTTTTTGGGTACTTACTACATTGAGTGTATATAGCAGTAATTGCCCTACTTGGCTTATTAATAATTATTTATTTACGTCATATCAAACCACATGTGTATGTGATGGTAAAATATGCAAGATCTTCGAATTAATAGATTTATATTAATAACTCACAGATATTGACAAGAATAACAGCGATTGGATTAAACTGCTTCTATTTATACAGAAATATCGCGGATTAATAAAATAATATCGGACACTACCACTGTCCCGACGTTTGGTGTCGGAATGTTTAATATACACTCATTGTTTTGTGAACTTTCCACCGTGATTCGACTGTTAGGGATAATACACTAGTCAACAAAGTGTAAGACTCAGAAACCGTGACAAAATTTTTCGTATAATCCCTTTAAAAAAAGAACCGGCCACTAAAACATTTAAGAACAAAATAAAAGCATGATAAAATAGTGTTCTAAATCTAAAATTTTAAAAATGATAGGCCTTAATTTTACCATAATTTTGAATGAATCCCTGCCTATACGTTATTTTTGTGTAAAGTTTAAGAAAAATACCGCAGCGAAGTGCGAGATCCTATGGTTGTTCCGCACAGAATTCAAACGGGGGAGGATTTCATCTTTATGGAGACAATGCTCGAGCACACACTGCAGGTCCGGTGATAAACGTTTTCCGCGGACAAAACATCGCAGTCTTAGACTGGCCTCCACAGCCTTGTGACATGAATCCTATTGAGCACGCCTGGGATTTACTCGGAAGAATGGCATATGAACAACTTCCGCGAAATTTAAATACGGAGCAAGATCTTTTTCGTCATCTTTCTCGGACATGGAGCATGATTCCACAGGCCAAAATAAATAATTTGATATTCAGCATACCGAGGCGGTGCAGAACCGTAGTTAATGGTTTAGAAGGTCCAAATGACTACTGAATATCACCAGAATATTTTTTTCCTATAATTTCACAATCTAAATTTTGTTTTAAGCCCTTCTATATTGTCTATTAAGTAATTATTTTTTACACATTTTTTTTTCATTCTTAATATATCTTTTTTTGTAACATATTGTTTATATCAAATATCTAAATATTTTATCTTCGAAAAATAGTTTGAGTTTTAGCCAATGTTGACTAGTGTATTATTTCATATGTATACCACACAGATTACGTGGTGAAGTATTCAAAGTTGGTTCAGAGAAACGTGAAGCATTCGCGGATCAATAACGAAATATCCACTTCCGAACACCCATCTACATTTACACAAGACCTTTTTTAGAGTCGGGGAAATGCTCACCGCACACCTCAGTGAGAGTGTGTGCAGCTCGCGTCCACTAAGCCCCTCTCAGCGGTCTTCTCTCGTCCATTTCTCCGAAGCTATTTGATCACGAAGCATTGGGCCACGGTTTAGGTGAGCTTCGGTCCTGGTCTCCTGGAAGAATTATTAAATGTCTTCTCCTTCTTCTGGGCAATCGATGCATCTGTTGTCTTCTTGGTCCCGCGGCTTGGGTAGACGATGATTTGCCCCTCTCATCGCTCTCAAACCTGGATATTAACGTTTTTACACTAGACTTGGACATTAACATTTTTAATGTCATCTACAAATAACATAACATACAAAATTAGCTTTAAATACGGCCGAGACCAGTGTATTTTTCGTCTCTATCGGGCTGGCCATAATTTTTTTACCATGCCGGCATCTATTAAATAATAGATTGTTTTCATAACTTGATATTCATCTTTTATTTAAGTTCAGAGAAAAGGAGGTGACGGTGCTTATTCTAAAGACTGTTTATAAGTTACTTCTTCACCGTCGCTTGCGTCCGGTACAATATCAGTGATAATAACATGAGAAACATTCTGTAGACTCGCGCTGCTCGCTTCGCTCACCCGTCCCCCGCCGCCTGACCCGCAAGTGAGCAGAAGGTGAACGAGAGATTAACACACGAAATAACACGCGGTTCTTACTTTTTCTGTGGATTTATATGTGAAAGCGGTTGTCTTAACAAAAGTTACAAGTAAATACAATTTATTACGCGTGCACCACTTGCCAAACTGTTTCACAATCGTTTATTGTGCAATAATTTCGTTCGCGAGGCTTCGCGAGCGGGCGGTCGGCACCCACGTAAAAGTCCAAATTATCATAGCCGCACACCACTTCGTAACTCCTGTACCCAAATACTTCAACAGAATGTTGTTAAACTACTTTTAATTTATTTTTACGTAATTTATTTTAATTTATTTTGACTGCACGGACGGCGTAGTAGTTTAAGTGTCCACTGCGCTATCGAGTGTTGTGGGTTCGATCCCCACTTTGTGTAAACCACAAATTGCTGTTCTGAGTCTGGGTGTTCTATGTTTCCCTTATTTGAATGTTTGTAAAGTCCCCGCGACACAGGAATTAATCCTCATGCGGGAGTTGTCTTTAAAAAAAAAGAATTGAAATATAAGTTACAAAACTCGGAAACCACGCAAACAAATCCGGAGTTTGTCCTTTGTTTTCCCCCTGTAGAAGTCTATTAGTCAGTGATCACCACCCCGCGCCTTTACCTAATTCTCAACGCATGACAGACGTATGGCAGATGAATGGTAAATAACGCTGCGCGGGCGCCACGCACGTGAATCAGGTCACTAACGATATTCATAAGTTATCCACACGCTATAAAATTAGGGTCCTTTCCACCAACGCATAGACGCAACGAAGTAGATACGCAGAATTCCATCAAAATATAAATGGGCAGGATTTTGTGTGTAAACCAAAGTATACGACAGTGTATGTACATTTTGACAGCAGCACCAAGACACATATATGTACATTACAGTCGGGGAGCAAGGATATTTTTCTAGATCACAACACACAACATGTCGTACAAAATAAAAATATTTTAATTTAATGAAGGATGTCCTATCTGTGACGTATTGTGGCTAACGGTATTAAATATTTACTTTTTTAAGTATGCTTAAATTTAATTCTATCTATACCATTATAAAATTGTTAAATGTCAAATTTTCAAAAATCAAAGATATTGAAAAACAACCTACTCAGATCGGCTAATTAAGGGCTTCTGAAACCAAATCCGTCGATGTTTTTTTTGTTTGTTTGTTCAGGCTTTACGCAAAAACTAGCGGGTAGATTTTAGTAAAACTATTAGTCTTAAAGGTACTATTCCGACTTAAATACTGCGGCACGTTTCATCAAAATCGGTCAAGTAGAATTGAAGATACAGCTTGATCCCTCTTTCAGTAACGGTCGTTAAGGTACGAGAGGTCAAGTAAAAGTGGTTTATGGTTTTTTAAATAAATCTAGGATTGTGTCGGGATTACCGATATAGTAGAAAACAGACATTCACACGGGCGGAGTCGCGGGCAAAAGCTAGTTTTATATAAATCTATGATTGTGTCGGGATTACCCATGTAGCGGAAAATCAACATTCACGCGGGCGGAGCCGCGGGCAAAAACTAGTTTAATAATATGAGGTGTATCTGAAATGTTGTTACTACGTATAATTGTCTTTAGTGCATGTAAATACAAAAATAACAAGGATCAATATTCGACTTGAATTATGAAGAAGGCTGGACTCAAAAGATCGATGGTCCCGCAGGCAGGCGTCTGCTAGAATGGATTCCGAAGTCCCTCTGACGTGTCGAGCAAGTATGTGTATTATTGTAATAAACATATTTTTAAATATCCATTTCCAAATACAATAAATAAGTTGTATCCCCTTGATTTAATTATACATATACATTACACATTAAAAATATAACGGAGATAGGAATAGTTTTGCATTTTTAAACTGATTGTGAGCAATTTATAAGAAACTTATAAACTCTTAAGTAGGTACTTGTAAATTAGGTGGAACAGGATGTGGAGACGCTATTTTCGTAAGATAACACAAAAACGTTACGGCAGAAACAATTTACGTTGTCAAGTGTTAATTTATTGTAACCCGCACGGCTGTATTTATGAACCATTAGTGGTCCTGCAACCTGACGCTCAGGGGCGAGACATTCAATAACGAAATTCTTTGAAAGTTGTTCTTACGAGGGGTCGTAGATAATGTTCGCTGTTGCAGTACCAAAAGGTTTATTTTTTGTTGGACCCGTCAACCCCACTCAGCAAGCAAAACAATTTGGTGATGCATCGTGCTCACTCATCATAATATCGATGTAAACTATTTGCCCCTCGACTTGCCCACTAACCTTTCCAATTAGCGAGCCAATCGACGGTTTCTGAATCATACGGCGCAGCGCCTCTAGTTGTCCATGTGAAAGTAAAATAATACAAGATAATAATATAAGAAACTTAACTCCTAGCGAGTTGAAACAGTTATGCGATAATAACAAGTATAGATTATTTCAATTAAAACCAGTCACGCGGAATATTAAGCAAACGTGAAAACCTTAATGTCGACAGATTAAAGTGTTTATTCAACATCGCACTATGACAACGGAAACAGAATTCACTGGTTTTTCCACACACAACCAGTTTAAAACTTCAAAATTTTCGCTAGTATCATACAAATTCATCGTAGATAATTTTTCAGTACGAATAACAAAAATCTATTTGTTCACAGAAAGTAAAGTGACAATTTTAAATAGCCTAAATTAAAGTTGTCATGTTGTATGGGCCGGCATAATAATGGCGTCACTTCATCTCTTACTGCGGACGGTATGAGAACCAGCTGTGGGATGCACCAGAATTATGGACAGCAGCGTTGTCCTGTTATTCAATCAAAATCTACTCCAAAACACCTGCCAAGAGTGGAGACTATGTCAAATTATTCCTTTTTAAGGCCCATGTCCAGGAATAGATTTCTACAGGCTGATGGTGAATGATGATGAAAGTTGATATGATATGTATGAGCTCGAACCAACTAGCTTCTGAGCGCTCTAATATGAATCAACATTAAGTGGTGAAGCTAACCTGCGGTTTCTGGATTCGATCGAATCGGCATTCAAGTCGACATCTGAGTGTACTTCAATTATTTGGACCAAGTCAACTTAGAATAAAGATGACTGAGCGACACGACCAGGCGTCCAGCCGATTACCAGCGTCGGGTGTACCGTCTGGTATCATGATAAGCTGACTTCCCATTTCGTAGAGTTAATTTTTTTTTTGTTTTTTGTATCTCTATGTTAGCTGTATTAAATAAACTTTTCCTTTCTTTCTTCCTTTCCCAATTTGTCACAGAATTTTTATCTGTTATATTTTCCACATGAGAGTAACCTATAATAGTTAATTATTGTAACATCTTTACACTATTACTTACATCGAGGTCGATAATCCTCTGGGCTGAATATAGACACAGCCCTATAAGGGATGTCAGCGGGAGTCGATCGTGCAAGTGCGCCGTCGAGACGGGTCAGGTGTCTCCAACGCACATGTGAATGTGTGCCCGCCACCGCACCGGGGCGCGGCGACACACACGCGTTATGATTTGGTTGGAGTTCGTTTTTGCTTGTTTTAACGTTGACTGTTTTTGAACGAACGTACTGTTGTGTAAATTAGTTAAAACTAAAGATTAATACTAAATCTATGAGCACCGGAGACAACGGATGAATGCCGTCGCTGTTGCGGGTTCTTTTTGGGTTCACTGATTGCAAGCATTTACTATTTGCATTAAAATTTGACCGGGCGAGTTATAGATTTTGGTATGGTTAATGATATAACAAATTATGACATCAAGCGAGCTTATAACTCCTGCCACATCCAGCACTGTATGTCTAAATGGTCTAATTTCATTACGGGAGGATTGATACGTTGCTTTTTAAATGATGTAAATATCATTTTAGTTTGGTTTTTGTGAGATGTTTTGGTTTTTGTAAATTCGTCAAATTGTCAGGTTATATTCGCATAGACACTTCTTGTTCGCCCGACAGTAACGTTATCATCATCATCGCCAACCCATCCACCGTCCCGCTGCAGGGCACAGGCCTCCTCTCAGAATGAGAGGGGGGGGGGGGGTAGGCCATGCTACTTCACACGGCGTCGAGAAACTTCTCGGGGGTGTAGATTTCTTCACGATGCTTTCGAAATATAAAACTACAAAGCAAGTAGGTACCTTAACTACAATATAACTAAACTTGCTCTCAGAGACCTTTGAAAGTGATAAAATTTGCGAAGACTTATATATTAAGCCGATAGCTGAAATATACTTATCTTTTACAATTTTGTGTTATTAACCTGTTAAATCAAGGTTTACTGTCGCCAAATACTAAATACGTATTTAAACATTCCCAGTTATAAGTAACCGTAGGCAGGCTGCTGTTAACACCGCCACCCTGTTAGTATCACCGTAGTATTCTTTAACATACCGTAACGACAATATAAGTGTAGTATAGTTATCTAAGATAACTTGTGGCGGCAGTGAGGGGGGTGGGGGGGTGTCTGCCGGGTATCACCCAGCGAGCAGGCGACCTGATCGTGATCTGCACGAAGCTTCACAAGTGTGTTGAGATTTGACGCACCGGCTGCACCTGGGCCCGGCGGGAAGTACGCCTCAAACCACTGAGCATTACGCAACGCCTTTAAAGTTTTTGTAAGTTACTTAAAATGGTACTTAAGTCGATAATGCAGAAATCGGAGGATGCATAAGAAATGAGTATGCCAATAATATTATTACAACTGTCGTTGTATTTAACAAAGCGTAAATAACTTTCTTTTTATTCATTTACAACTAGCTGTTGCCCACGGCTCCACCCGTATGGCTAAACCAACTATATCTTCCGCGACTCCCATGCCGAGAATGGAGCCTCTCTTGAGATTTCCTTGCCCTAGACGCCTTCCCCGCCCACCCTTCTTAGACTCTAAGATAACAGCTGGAGTATACTCTGCACCCGCCATTCTCATTTCAAAACATTTCTCATTTCTGAAAAAAAAAATTGTATCAACTGAGAAACGTTCTCGGATGTGCTCATAACATCTTGCAAAAAATTTATTACTATCAAATGAATGGTACACGAAGCCATACGGAATAAATAAACATTCATTTATATATGCTCATTATGATTAAGATAATAGGATGTGCCACACATGGCTATATGTTCGTGCCCGTTACTTGACATGGTAACCATGGTAACGTCCTTAGACGCTCATGTGAAAAGGGAATCATTGGGCCGCATTGCTTTTCACATAGGCGCGTTCTAATCTATTATTTTTACGTGGACACATAAAGTACCACATAGTTGTAAATATTCGTTTAAATAATTAAATATTGAACGAATGTCACGCTGGACACACATTATTAAGAACAGCGCCACAAACTGCGTATATAATATTAAACTGAGGGAATGTCTTGTGAAGATATTAGGTATGATCGAAAGGTTTGACAATTTGTTGTTAAAATGGTACATTTCGCGGACCACCGACCAAGGTATCAGAAGCGAGCGAGTGCTTAATTGTTGATTTTGTTGCCGTGTGTGGCGCCGGCGTAATACTAGCGCCACTGCGTCTCGCCCCGCAGAGGCCGTGAGAATCAGGTGAAGGGTGTACCGGGGTAATGAGCAGCAGCGTTGTCCTGTTATTCAATCAAAATCTACTGCGACCTCCAAGACGGCTGCCGAGCGTGGGGATTATGGAAAGTCCCTTTTTTCAGGAGGCGGCCCATGTAAGAAGTGGACTTGCAAGGGCTGATTATGGTGTGCGTTGGGTTGAGCGGGGCCTGGGTCAATTGACGAGCGACTTGTCGCCAGGACCGAACTTCAAGATTGGGTCCGTACTTCGGAAAGCTGTTCGAGAGCTTAGTGTTATGATTATTATAACATGCGTTTAATTTCGTTATACTCGACGCGTCTTGGCCTCGTTCGGGGATAGAACTTAAGGTAGTCGTGTGAGCCAATATTTTTATTATTATAATACATTAAACATATACATATTAATTATTTTTTTCATGGTCTACTGCCGTCCCCACTACAAGTAACTACAGTGGCATCCAAAAATACCAACTAAATTATTTCCCCCAGTAATTTCACAGTACATTTCATTTCCGCGCGCATCACGGCAACGCTGCCTCCTAGACTGCTTTACCGACAACGCGCATTATCCGAGTACTTTAATCAATTATCCTCCGATCAATTAACGTCAAACCGTCACGCCTGAAACCCTAGGCGTAAACAGGCCCACGAAACCCGGGAGGTAAATAACTACTATTCCAATTTGACCTCTACCATCCCGTACAGATAATACTGAAGTAGTATTAATAATAAAATTGGATGGTTCATTTTATGATGGTTGGTACCACATGGTGTGTCGGGGCGCGGGCGCGGGGGAGGGGTGCGGCGTGGGAACATCGCGCGCGCACATGTGGACCGCAGCTTTATCTTACGCGATGCGTATTATGTGACGTCTATAATAATAACGTTTGGCTAACGCGATCTGCGCCGCGCCGTTAATTACCGACGACTGCACGTTGTGGTCATACGCCGCCGGTCGGAGGAGCAGCGCGTTCTACTGGTACCCAAATACACCTAATTAAATTCCTTGTATACATTGGTGGTCAAATGATACTAAGTTCGACCCGCGAGCGAAAGGATCGACCCCGGTTCCGTGTGCTAGATTATTTTAAAATTATGTACGGTCTACATTGTAGACTCCAATGTACTTAACGGAGAAGGAAATCTTCGTGAGGAAACCTGCATGCCCGCATGGGTGTGTGAAGGCCATCGTGGTAGGTTGCGACTTAATCCCTCTCCTTGTAAGGGGAGGTCTATGCCCCTGTACTGGGGACGAATATGGACCGAGATTGATGACGAAATCACTTGTGCCATAAACATTGTCTGCCTACAGTAATATTATGGCTACCTGCAGCTGAATGTGCGACGAACACCTGGAGACGCTCGACCGATACCGCGCCCGTGAACCACGAGTGCTGTGGGCGGGTGTCGGTGACATCTTGTGTCGGTGTCTGTACCACAGTGACGCTGGACAACCTTCCACGAGCTTAAGATATAGTTCGGTGAAACTGGACGCGGCAATAACGATTGGAACATGACCAAATACGAAGTACGAGCAGCACCGGTCACACGCGGTCACACGCGGTCATCAAAACTCCATCATATTTTAGAAACATTGATATACAGGTTCAAGCGAGCGCGTGCGCCCCGTCTTGATTTATAATCTAATCTATTGATTATTATTTAAGTGCGGTCTGTTCGATATGCGTTACCATACACCACGTTGGTGTCATCATGTACAACAGGGTGATGACCAACGATGAAGATATACATATTGGAAATACAGGCAACGCTTACTTCGACTAGAGGCTGAAAAGCTGTATCATTATGAGTTGTGATTAATAAATAAAATAAATATATAATATGATCATACCGTATACACATAGGTCGAAGTGTGGCGGGAGTGGCAGTATTGGAGAGGGGAAGACGTTTAGCCCCGACGGGTGCCGTGCCTGGCGGGGCCTGCCGCCTGCCGTCGCCCCGGCTCTATATCGGAAAGGCTGTCAGTCACTACTAATTTTCTGCCTCGTATTTCAGCGTTCTATAATAATGTCGACAGTCGAGAGCAGCGCCATCTGGTACTGTGTAGCGACATTGGTCGCCATTATTACATAAATTCCTGAAAGTTCGTTACTGCAGGCATTTCCTTTTTCCTGGCGGTGTTAATACCATTTTTTTTCTACTTCGTCTACTCAAATTTGATCGATCTTCAACACACTGAACGGTGAGTTCATTAAATGTTATGTACTGGCGTACGCCCTCCAGTCAGAGCTTCTCAAAGAGACCCCAAAAGTGGGCTCCAAGAACAGTCATATCGAGGTATTTCATACAGATGTAAGCCAGACTCCCTCTGCCGGCGCTGCTGCAGGTCGTGCACGGACACCGAGACCGTCCGGGGTGTGTTTGTCGTTTGCAGGTGTTTTATTGTTTGAGTCACCGCGTACCACAGGTACAATACTTTTCACTAATTATTTACACAGGTGTATTTACGCACATACACTTGCAGCACCGGCAGGCGGCCGGTTCACGGTAGCGTAACGAACGGCCGCCTGCCGGTGCCGGGCCCAACTCAGAACGAGTGGCCCTACAATTACTTCAATTGAATTTCAGTGCGCTTCCTTTACTTTTGAAATACTCATGTATATTTTAAGCTTTAAATATGTATATGTACTTGGTTTTCTTATAGAAAATTAACACACTTAAATATTTACAATAATTACACTTAAAAGTGTTAATCGAAATCGAAAAAAGTGTTAATTAATCGAAATTAATATATCATTTTCCTAGTTAACACAATATGACATGGCGAACAGCACGCAGTACAATAAGTTCACAAATTTGGGAGCGTTTTATTGTCAACTCGAAGAAATATTTAAAAACTCAACACTTATCCGCGTCGCGTCACGCCTGCGCACCTTCACCTGACCCATCGTATAACGACAATCAAATTCAGCACTAATCAACAAACATTGTGGTCAAATTTTACCTATCACTATGAAAACTTTTATGAATATATTATTAAAATAAGATATTCTCGTGTACCCTCTGACCTGACTGGGTGTGATTGATCAACGGCGACCCTCATCAAACTTCAATGATTCACGTGTGAATGACAGCGAAACGCGTGTCTGTTAATGTCGCGTTCATTAGTGGAAAAGTGATTCGCGGTAACAATGGCACGACGCCTGGGGATGTTCCGACTGCGTCTATCAGCCGACAGGTCGACCGGTGACGAACAACTAGACAGGGCAAGTTCAAGGTGATGTATTTCAAATGACCGACAACTGGCCGATTTCCAAAACCCACGTGGAATTTTACCGATGTGAGATACGCTTGAAAGCTCGATTAGACGAACAAGAAATAACGCTGCACTCTGATAATTATGCAGTTGGATATGTTACCATATTCACAAGCTGCATGTACTCGGCACCACTGTATCTGGCATTCTCTCTGTGCTATAATCATAATATTAAGTACCGAACATAAGCCCTTAAAGTATACAGTACAATAGTTTCAAAAGAATAATTGCACAACAAACTTGCACTTTCAGGCTCGCGTGCGGCAACTAACATCCACTCGTATTGCGTACGCGCACACGTGCGGAGTTGAACGGCCTGAACCTATGCCAATGCCAACACTCCTGGTGCCAACTGCGGCCAGCGTCGCCCGCTGGACCGACCCGCCGGCCGCTTGCAACCGCGTATAACATTTATATGAAAGCAAAGTGAATTTCGACACGATACTTATAGCAAATATTATATGTAGGCGCTGCAGTTTTTGAACGATGTGAAATCAATGGGTTTTATTTTTGAAATCAATAATAAATAAATCTACACTGAGTAATAACCACGCATCGCTTCAAGCAGCACGTCCTCTGTGAAGAAGTAACCACAAACTAGCTCAACAAAGTTCCTTGTCTTTGTACATCGATTCGAAAGCCTGTTGAAGTACACCACTGGAACCATATCGAGAAGTTAATACCCATCACCGTGGTGTACCCACCGGGCTGTCCTCGCTGCGTGTCACGCCAGACTGTAATCTGAGGCCGACACCACGCAGCGAATCTGACCAGAAAAGGCTTTTTAATTGGCTATGGAATTGTACATGATACCCGCGATAAACTTCTCACCGCACCGCACAGTGCATTATAGTTATGTTTATTCATTAGTTAACTTTTGAGTTAGTTCGAGAAGCTGAAATTCTTTATTTCGTGTCTTTTTTTCTGGAATTTGAAGAAATCAATGCTAAGAATTACTTACATATTCTGTGAGTATTTTGAGTTGGCGAATTTTTCGCATGTGGTTACGTAAAATAAAAGAACGGCTTCACAGGCATAGATTCAGAGAAATTGAATGGGTAAGATGCTGTAAGTTTTATGTTGGTGTATTTGGTTGTTGATTTAAGGAAAAATCCCAATAGACCCTCAATTTTAAATGTATCACCAATAGTGTATGAAGGCCAGCCGGTAACTTGCAGTGAAACATTCACCCCGGCCGTGCACCAAGCTGCCGCTGTGTAAGTACGGCGTGATCCAAAGAAGTGCCCTCGGACCGTTACATCTATTTACACTTCATACATTTTATACGTGAAGGCGGACCTCCACCGGTCAACCCTTCCGTAGTGCAGAGACAATGCAGTAGACGCCGCAGCAAATGTAATTTAAAGTGGATAAAAATACAATGAATATATAAAATACTAGCTTTTGCCCGCGGCTCCGCCCGCGTGAATGTCTGTTTTCCGCAACATGGGAAATCCCGACACAGTCATAGATTTATATAAAAAACCGAGAACCATCTTTTACTTGACCTCTCGTACTCTCGTGAACATGCCGCATTATTTAAGTCGGAATACCTTTATAGTTTAACCAAAATCTACATACTGGTTTTTGCGTGAAGCCCGAACAAACAAACAAATAAACATACAAACATCGACGGATTCGGTTTCAGAATCCCTTAATTAGTCGATCTGAGTAGTTTGTTATTAAACATCTTTGATTTCTGAAAATTTGACAGATAACAATTTTATAATAGTATGGTAGACTAATATATACATAAAAAGTATATTATAATAAATATAAACGGGTCAGAGAGTACTTAGTCTTTTAGCTTGTGTTTGTCGTCCGTCGTGACAACCGTCTCTACGTTGGACCAAGTACCAGCGGCCGCATCAGCACAGAAAAACTCAGTATTTATAGGTTAAAACAGCGCCCAAGCAACACGTTCGGGGCTAATTTAGAAGGCTTAAGAACGAAGGAAACAAAAATGAGGTTATAATTAGAAAAACCAGGCGCAGAAGCTGCCCGTAGGAGGAAGTAAGGAGTAGAAGTTAAGATTGGATCGAGGAGGGTGACTTCACCATTGATGTTATGGTGAGTAAATATGTAAGTTAGCTGAATGTTTTGAGGAAACCTAGCAAGGAAATTAAATATTAAAATCTCCTATGAAAATATGGTGTGAGTATTTTGACCCTAAGGATTCCAAAATAGTTTCGAGACTAGAGAAGTAATCAATAAATAGAAGACAATAAAAGACACTAATAACAAGTTTGACCCCCTTGTACGTCAAGGGGTCTCCAGGAAATGTATTCTGCACACACAGAAGAACCAGAAGAAGAAGCTATAATTTTGCAGAGAAACTTACTCTTGTCAATCCGGTTATTCCTTATCAAAATAATACCAGAAAGAGGATAGGTGGTGGAAGGGGGATGGAGTTTGAGCCAACTCTCCGAAATTTGTACTTCATATATGTACATTAGCGTCAGAGAATGCCTCATACAAGCTGCCATAATGACTAGGCACGCTTTGGGCGTTCATGTGACTCACGTTCATTTAAGAACGAGAGAGTTGATCAAGCAGATGTTCAAACGAACCGCCTAGCGTGTCAGCCACAGAACAATGACAATCATCTTTTAAGGAACTGTCTAAACTGCAAGCAGAATAAGAGTCATCATCAGAATCCATATGAGTAATAAATAAATATACAAAAAAAATATTATTGACTAGCATCGTCACACCGCTTGTTGAATTTTTGCACAAACAGTTTGTGAGTCAGCGCTCTGCCTGGAATCGCTGAATTGTTCTCGAAAATAACCGTTTTCGCTGTTGAAGTTGTATGATGATTTGCTAACGATGCGGAAGGGCCCGGCGCTGGCGGTGTGCCAGCGCGCGGCAAACGTATTGTGGCATTGGGCCAGCCAGGGTCAGGAGCGGGCGATGCTCCCGCGCCGACCGCCGAACTCCACTCACAACTGTTCACAACAAACCCACTAAGGTTTCATTAATAACTAGCTTATGCCCGCAGTTCCGCCCGTAGGAATGTCTATTTTCCGCTACATAGGAAATCCCAAAACAGTCATAGATTTATATAAAAAGGCCTTGAACCACTTTTACTTGAGCTCTCGTACCTTATCGGCAGCTACTAAAACAGGGATCAAACTGTATCTTCATTTCTGCTGGACCGATTTCAGTATTTAAGTCGAAATAGTACCTTTAAGACTGTAACAATTTGACCAAAATCTACTAGCAGGTTTTTGCGTGAAGCTTGAATGAACAAACAAACCTGCCGGATCTCTTAAAGTCCTTATTTAATCGATCTGAGTAGTTTGTTTTTAAATATCTTTGATTTAAAAAATTTGACATTTAACAATTTTTTAATAGTATAGATAGACAGATAAACATAACACTATGACGATAAAGAGACTTGACAGCAGAGATTGTTGCGAACACCAGTTAAACACTTGTACATTTTGAAAAATTTATGACATAACTAGCTTTTGGCGGCGGCTCCGCCTGCGTGATTGGCAGTTTCCCGCTACATAGGAAATTCCGACACAATCATAGATTTATATAAAAAGTCAAAAACCACTTTTACTTGACCTCTCGTACTTTAACGGCGGCTAGTAAAAGAGATTAAACTGGATGTTTCATTCTACTG
>WUAW01001047.1:5149-17057 GCA_017165845.1 Thaumetopoea pityocampa | reverse complement strand
CGCATGGGTGTGTGACGTCTACCAACCCGCACTAGGCCAGCGCGGTAGACTACGGCCTAATCCCCCTCCTGGTCAAGGGAGGTCCGTGCCCCTGAAGTGGGGACGAATATGGACTGGAAGTGATGATGATGATGATGATTGTATGGTCTTAAAATTAAACCCGACAAAATAATACTGTGCTTAAGTAAATGATATAAGCCTAATGTATGATAACTTTTGACTTTTGGTGTAAATTTCTGAAGAATAGCCAGAATAACCTATGCAGTAGGGATTTTATGAATTTGGTGACACAAGTTATTTTTATTCCGGATTAATATATAATTGCTGATTCAAATATTATTAATCTACACTATTATAAGATTACGATTGTCTGTTTATTTGTTCAAGCAAAGATTAGTGTATCGATTTTGATAAAACTTTTTATCTTTTGATAACTTATTAAATGGGGCCATTTAATTTCGCTACGTTGACGCAATCTGTAATATAACGTCCACATCCATAATGAAGTGAGATAACAGATATAATTTTATAAGTTTATTTATATTTATTTATTAATACTATTATAATATTATTAATGTCAAATTTTTAAAAATCAAAGATATTTAAAAAAGAAATACTCAGATCGACTAATTAAGTGCTTCTGAAACCAAATCCGTCGATATTTGTTTGTTTGTTTGTTTGTTTTTGAGCTTCACGCAAAAACTAGTGGGTAGATTTTGGTCAAATTATTACAGTGTTAAATGTACTATTCCGACTTAAATATTGCAGCATGTTTGTTCACAATCGGTGAAGCAGAATTGAAGATACAGCTTGATCTCTGTTTTAGTAGCCGCCGTAAAGGTACGAGAGGTCAAGTAAAAGTGGTTCTAAAGCTTTATAATTATAGAAATCTATGATAGTTTCAGGATTTCCCATTTAGCGGAAAACCGACATTTACGCGGGCGGAGCTGCGGGCAAAAACTAGTTTGTGTATAAATTGGGAAATCGCGCGAGTGGAAACGCGGGAAACAGCAAGTATGATATACAAATATTGCATATTTAAATAACAGGATTATTATTGGTAGAATAGATATTTGTACAGAGATAAGCCCTTCAAGCAATTATGATACATAGCAAACAGCGCAATAGCGACGCTGTTCCATTAAAGGTTCAACGCTCTCGAATATTCACACTAACATTACATCACTCGCCGTGATGACCTTCAGAAGTTTAAATACAACTCGTTTTATACTTTAACCAGCTGACTTAAAGTGGAATTTTAGTTGTCGAATCAACCTGTAGGGGAAACGGTGGCCGAATACCAAAACTGAATAGTTACCAGCGAGTATGCGGCTATCTGGGGCGCCGGATACCTCACACTTTGGTAGTATCTTTTTTTAAATTTCTTCATGCATATGTTAATATGTCGCTGGTGTAGTCTGAATAACATCCTAACTGATATTATAAATGCAAATGTGTGTTTGTTTGTTTGTTAAGGTTTCACACTTTAATTACTTAACCGATCATCATGAAATTTTGTACACATATTTTCAGAGGTACAGAAAAGATGATAGGCTACCTTTTGTCACGAAAAAAGCTGTTAAGGACATCAATGCTAGCGAAGACGCGGGTAAAAGCTAGTAATTGTATATTTTTTAATTATACTATTATGTTGTCTTAAACCAGAGGTTCCCAAAGTTTTTTTCTCATAGACCACTTTCAAAATTTAGCTGGTTCCGGTGGACCCCCTGCCGCTATATTTCTACCATATTCCCAAAACACGACAAAAAATGTGAAGATTAGATCTATGGAAATTTGCGTACGCCAACGTAGACCCCCGTCGAGTCTCCCGTGGAACCCTGAGGGTCCACCTGGACAACTTTGGTAACTAAGAGATTAAACGATCTTAGCAGATGGAAAGTGGTCTCTGCTTACCCCAATGAGAAAGAGGCGTGACTGCATGTATATAGTATATAGTCTCTGCCTACCCCTATGGGATATCGGCGTGAGTGTATGTATGTATGTACTATTATGTTATTAAATTTGAACACTGATAGCCCAGTGGTATAACCATGCATGCCAAGCCTTGGGTTTAGAATTCGAATCCAAGTCACATTGCTCACAGCCCATTTTCCACTAAGTTCCCTAATCAGTGGTATGTGAGCGGTAACTTTATTTTTTAACACTTTGCAAAGCGAGTAATCAGTTGATCGATAACTTGTTAATTTGTTGAGATGTTTACTTATGTTTTCATCTCGAAATTCTTTAATTTCTCATCTGATTTATCTAGTTATTCTATTTAACAGCACTTCTCTCTGGGATATCTGCTGATCTTTATAATTAAATGTAATTATCGTAAACAATCCAACTAACCCAAGTTATCAAACCTGCACTGGGCCAAGTTCAAGGACAATAAAATCACTTTATGCTCTTTAGCCAAGGGTGGTAATTTACGGCTCAATGCCCTCCTAATTAGAAGAAGTCCGTATCCCGATGATGAGGACAAATATGAACTGAAGATGATAATGGTAAACAACAGGAAATTCTATAGACATGTTCTAATTAAGCCACGGGTTTTCCTTATTTTATAATAAATACAGTATGAATAATGCATCTTGGATGAGTAAACACATAAATATAACTACATAAATGAATATACAGGCTGGCTCAAACAGTGATGTCAATATTTTGTTTTTAAATCCCCTATGAATGGCGAACAAAATGGCGAGACCTACCCAAATCACCCCCATGTATGTTATTTTGTAGTTATCGAGTTGATTTTTTTTAATGTGTTTGGGTGGCTACGAAACCTCCCTTCACGGATTTTCAAAATTGATTTTTTGTATGTGTGGACTTTTTCTCGGTTTTTTTTTTATTGTTATTATCATTACGATGTGTACTGTCTTGCATAAAACAATTGTCGTTATGACTCCGACACAAGTTAGATAAATTTTGGTCAAGATATAAAAATTGACGTTTCTTAGAAGTAGAGTCGAAATTTGAACTGTTACAAGCTATTTTATAATATGTCATTTACAATATATTTTGCAAACCTTTGGAAAGTGGTATGTGATGTTGGAAATATATGTCATCTTGTCGTCACAATTAGTCTACTGCAAATAAACATTCCAACTAAAAAAATGCTATCAAACCATCGAGAAACTGTGGATGACTTACATTCTACCTAGCAGCTAACAGCTTGCAACTCGCGCCCTATGGCTTAACAAATAATACAATTTATCGTACGTCTATTTTTTTACATGACTCAGTCAATCGTAGGAGAGCTCTTATGTTACCTACAGAGCAGAATTATCTGGAATATTCTATTATACAAGTTGTAGAACATTCTAGTACATAAACGTGTATGTTGTAAACTATAACATACATATGTTCCAATGGTTTGGTCATTTAGAAAGAATGAGTGAGATTCGATTGACGAAACGAATATACCGGGCCAATGTGAGTGGAAGTGTCGGAAGAGGGCGCCCAGGAAAAAATTATTTTGACCATATCAACAACTTATTTCAAAAAGGCCAAGTACGTAGCACCCTTAATCGACGAAAGTGTATGAAAAGATATATGGATCTGGATGAGGTGAGAGAGGTGTGTCAGGATCGTAGTATGTGGCAAACTGTGATCTCTGCCTACCCTTATGGGATACTGGCGTGAGTGTATGTATGTACAACATACATATGGTCAACATATGTGTGTGTGTACGGTCAAAAACAATTAATTTAAAGTCATTTTAGAATATTTCAATAAATTGGAGTCATAGAATATAATATGATATATTAGGGGTATGAAAGCAAAGGTGCCATTGTTCATTTTTTTTTCAAAAATGGTACCATGACGTTTAGGAGCAAAAGTGACACTGTTCATGTGTTAGCCAATCGCGTTACGATAAACTCACAAAAAGTAAGATGGCCGATGGAGAGATTGGTAAGGAAAACCGAAAGAGTAACTAAATGTCATTACCTTTACGCACTCCTACTGCATAGACAGTGCCACCTTTGATTTTATACCGCTCATATTTGTTGGTAAAGTGCCAATCTTCCACTTACCTTCAAGAACTCAGGTTTCAGGTGTTCCCCGTGGTGTAAGTCTACGAGTTTGAGGTTGAGGTTCAGGTTGAGGGCCTTCGCGGTGAGGAGCACTGCGCGGCAAGGCGCCGAGCCGGGCACGTAGTACAGATCAATGGGCATTGTGCTGGGGAGCAGAGAGAACACATTATAACAATATTAGACGGAGCAGTCTTGGGCCGCATGGGCCATTGGGCACCGTGTGATAAATGGAAATGTAAGACTAATTTGTTTAGTGAATTTATTTATAATGTTTAGCTTTGTACAAATCCAATAAATAAGAAGTAATTAGTCTTTAGGGATATGTAGTAAGCTTCTCAAAGAACAATATCAATTTGCTTATCGGGCGTTTACACGACAAATCGACCTAAAAAAAAACTCGAACTGACAGATGACACATAGGAGTATCTAAAAAGGAGAATAGGCAAAAGACGAGACGGACGTTTTAAACTGCTCAGAGACGTAATTAATATTTATATTCGTAAACTAGCTTTTGCCTGCAGCTCCGATAGCGTTAATGTAAGTTTTCCGATTTCAAAACAATCAGCTTTATATACAAAGCTTTAGAACCACTTTTTCTTGAGCTCTCGTACCTTAACGACGGCTACTAAAACAGGGATCAAGCTGTGTCTTTAATCTAGTGGACCGATTTTAATGAAACATGCCTCAGTATTTAAGTTGGAACAGTACCTGTAAGACTGTAATGGTTTGACCAAAATTCACACGCTGGTTTTTGCGTGAAGCTCAAACTAACAAACAAACATCGACGGATTTGGTTTCAGAAGCCCTTAGTCGCTCTAAGTAATTTTTTTTAATTTCCTTGATATACAAAATTTGACATTTAACAATTTTATAATAGTTTAGATATTTGTACGGCTCAGCTATTTAACTAGATGATTACAAAATTACAATGGTAATCAAAAATATTTCCATCAGCCCCAAAGAGGAGAACTAAATTTACGTTGATACTGTTGGGTTCTTTCTAATCAAGGTAACAAATATGCTCACCATTAATTACGTCATTCTGAGGAATGAGGAATAATATTAAAACTCTACGTGTCCTTATGAAAAAAAATACAAAATTGACCGTGAAACATAAATAACCAATATCAAATGACCTACAAAACTTTTGAAGAAGAGAATTAATGATTATTTAAAAACTAACATGCAGTTAATATTTTTAAAGGAGTGAAAAGTCCTGCTGCATCCCTCCATCCTTCGATGCGAGGCTAACATATCCGACATATCTCAATACGACAAATTGACTGCACGGATAGCGCAGTGGTTTAAGGGGTCGCTTTTCCACTGCGCTGTCGAATGTTGTGGGTTCGATCCCCACACGGGACAACAACTTTGTGTAATCCACAAATTGTTGTTTCGAGTCTGGGTGTTCTGTGTTCCCGTTATTTGAATGTTTGTAAAGTCCCCGCGACACAGGAAATTTATCCTAATGTGTCTTTAAAAAAAATGCACATTCTGGGTCCGAACACATCAAAATCACTCAGAGAGTCATGCAGCACCTCTGGCGGTAAGTATGCCGTCGTCCAGCTTGCCCGCCAGCTAGAGTCGTCCATTGGTCTACATATGTAGCTAACACTAGTGTAACGTCGCCGTTACGTAGCAACCGGAAAAATCAATACAGTTGCGGTTACATTACAAATTTTCCGCATTAAACATTTTTTTATCGATCGTCTAGCAATTAACAATACAACAATAGTGACCTTCTTGCCTGAATCTGACCTTACTATCTTTTCTTTGTCAACCAATTTTAGTATTTCCTTATAAAACTATATTTATTCGTTTTAATTACTGCACGGATAGCGCGGTGGTTTAAGTGGTCGCTTTTCCACTGCGCTGTAGAGTGTTGTGGGTTCGATCCCCACACGGAACAACAAATTTGTGTATTCCACAAATTGTTGTTCTGGGTCTGGGTGTTCTGTGTTCCCGTTATTTGAATGTTTGTAAAGTCCCCGCGACACAGGAATTTAATCCTAATGCGGGAGTTTAAAAAAAAAATAAAAGAAAAAGAAAAGAATTACAATCCATATTATAAAGTTTTAGTGTCTACAACATTGATACCCGAAGTGGTCTATATCGACCCCCAGGGGTCGACGATGACCTGCAAGGGGTCCATGCCAGCTGTCAAAAACACATTTGAAGTTAATGAACTAGCAGTATTAGCTAGGCCCACCTACAGGCCCCCAGGTCTATCTAAAACCAAAAAACATAGCAAATACAAATATAATCTACAAGACCTAAAAGTTTGAGGATCTGTGGTCTACAATAACAGCAATGGTTAATTGCTAGTGCAAAAATAACGTATTATTATTTATATACTATTAATATCACGATTACAACTGCAAAATTAATAAATTAAATTTAACTCGAAATCTTTATAGTGCAAACAGTAGAGCAAATTTTGTAAATTGATTTTGACAGTATCCAACTTATTATGTTAGTTCGGGAGAAAATATATTTGATGCAAAAAAGAACTATTTACTGCTGCTATATTTGAGTCTAAATAAATCTGAGAAATTTAAAATTAACATTAATTTCGCAAGTCAGTCGGTATAATATCTGCATTTATCTATACGTATAATTTAATGATTCAAATGCTCCCAAAATTAATGTTAATTCACTTAAATGCGGACTTTCTTTTTTTTGGTGAAAATAAATCACTTTTATTTCATCACAGTACCACTTTTTATAAATGTGTATTAAAAAAAGTAATAGATTAATTTAAAATTGGAAGAGTTTTGGCGGCAACCCGAGTGAAGCTTGAAGTTTCATTTTAACGATTTATAATAGTTTATTATAATGTTTAATATATAAATTTGATGTTGTTTTTTGTATTAATCACCAAAAATCGTGAACAATATTGAAACATTGGAATAAAACTGTGACCAACATAGCAAAGTGGCCGTATTTATATAAATTTGATGTTGTTTTGTGTATTAATCACCAAAAATCGTGAACAATATTGAAACACTGGAATAAAACTGTGACTAACATAGCAAAGTGGCCGTATTTTTTCAAGACAAAAGGTCTGCGGAAACTCATGCTCAGTCAATGTAGTATTCGTTGGATTGACGTCTAAACTTCCAAGAAGGGATAAAATAAAATGCTGGTGTATCTCATTTTATTAAAATGAGATACACCAGCATTTTATTGACTTATGAAAATAATATAACTATGACAGATAAGACTGTATGGGCTTAGATCCTTTTGCCTACCCTTTAAACGGGAAAACTTGAAAAAAAAATTAAAATACCAACATAATATATTGAATTTACAAGCTCCACTGTTGGAGAACTATGATTTAAAGGATGGAACAAAATGGATTTCACCACAACAAGTCTTATAATGAAACACGATTAAAGGATTATGTGATAAATTAAATTGGCAATTTTGCCTTCCAAAATGTACGTAAGAAATATTTAAATCTCAAGACTTGAACATACTCAAATTAAACTTTATTCCTTCGCTTATCCACATGGACGAAACGAATTACTACTTCTAATACCATAACGTTACATAATATATTTTTAACGATAACTGTAATTATAATTAAATTAGTATGCTTGGCTAACAATAGCTAATAAATGTTTATGGCTGGATATAACTTAGTAACTTGTGTAAATATACAGTCTAGCAGTCCGGTCTCATGATTTTATGTCCTTGAATGGGTACAAAAAGTTTGTAAATTAATACATGATTCGTGGTAGTTACTAGATATAGTTTCGTGTCCATAGCGACTAGTTATTATAAACGCCCGCTCAGGGTCACGCCGATTATTACACAGAGGTCAAATACTAAATTATACTTAAAGGTGTTCGTTATATAACTGATTATATAATCTAACACTTGGACAAATAGCGGCGCTGTTTAATATTTTTGTCACATGCCAAATTATACTCTAATGTAACTACCTAAAAATTATATTCCCAATATCCCAGTTCGGAACGAATAAATATTAGACAAACTAATATATTAGTTCACTATTATATTCCCCAACTTCAGTTACACTATACGCGCAGATCAATATTATTTACGCCTTGAAATCGGTAGCTTTCCGTAAATACCGTAAAGTGTACGGCAGAACAGAATTAAACGTATGTATTCCTTTAATGATAAGTCCATAAAGTATACATTTATTTAAATCGCTATATCATCATCATCGTCATCATGACTCGTGGTAGTTCACTCCTGGGACATGTGCCTCCTCTTTAAAAAGGGGGGATTTGTCATAATCTCCACGCTTTCCAGGCGTCTTGGAGATCGCAGATTTTAATTGAATAACAGGATAACGTCGCTGCCCATTACACTGGTTTATCACACCACAGACATCCACTGCTGAACATAGGCCTACTCTAATGATAGCCACACCGAGCGGCTATGACCCGTCTGCATCCACCGATTGTCTGCGACCATCACTAAGTTATCAGTCCACCCAATCGGGGGTCGACCCGTAGTACGTTTTTTGGTTCTGGGTCACCACTTAAGTACTTTGGAACCCCTACTTTGGCAGTTATAAGCCCTACATTCCGTCATATCAGTGCCCTCGATGCGGCCGGATGAGTTAGACATTCCCATTCTCCGCCATTTTGTAAATGAAATGCCGCTCTTACTGCACTAGTGCCGCAGAGTGCTACAGCGGAATGGCAGAACAGCATTAAACCCACAAGTGTAAGCTTTCAAAAGGGGCTCCGTCGTACAATGCCGCCGGTGTAATTCCACGAAATACTCCTTTCAGCCACTAAGCCCTTAGCTGGTCCACACGGTTTTTACGGGAAGATATGGTGTGACGCTATTATTATGCAGGCGTCACACAGCAAAATATCATATACATAATCTCAATCTCCATATAAATAACCTTAAAACTTAATACCTGAAGTATTTCTATGGCAATCAGTCTTTATAATACATACTCATAAGTAACTTATTCAGTAGATAAATCAGTTCGTCAAAGACTGGCTATTAACAATACCTTTTTAGATGAACGGCCACGTGTACGTGTGCATGAGATAGACAGAGATCTCTCTCTACTACTACTGTTTCGATTTTAATGTATACATGGCTACTCCGGAAGTGATCAATGGCTATGTCTCTGTTGCCTGTGTTTGTTGGGGTGTGTCCTACTGCTAATCGTAATACAGTAACGCTTGGAATATAATTTGGAGGTACATTAGATGCACGGTTGACGGTGCTTACTTCCAGAGCTTGTCCACTGTATGCACGAATGCGTAGCGGTCAAAAATTTTAATGTAACGTAACCGGTTTAATCCAGTCGTTAATTTCTTTAGAATGGTAATAAATATGTTGGTAAACACACTGAGTGAGATTAATCATGACTTTAAGGCGCTTTTATTCGTAATTTAGGTGTCTGAACGAGTCTAACTCCAAAGATATAATAGAATAGAGTACTCTTTATCATCGAAGTTTTGAAGAGTTTGTAGGAAAACGTCGCCATGTCAGTTTGTATACGGGACCAAAGTTCAAAACCAATACGATTGCAGCCCGGCCTAAGACAAGGAGACGTTATTACCCCGAAATTGTTTACAGTCACGCTAGAAGACGTCTTTAAGTTTCTGGATTGGAAAGAACTGAGCATTAATATTAATAGCGAGTAGATCACGCATCTTCGATTAGCCGATGGTGGCAGGATCGCTTCTAGACTTGAGCATAATGTTCCAAAAGCTCATTAGAGTTTCTCAATACGTGGGCTTAAGAATGAATATGGGTAAGACCCAAGTTATCTGCTCCGCCGAAGAATCCTAGAGGACTCTATTCTCGAAGTTGTAACAAAATATGTATACACACGACACGTCGTCCAGCTAGGTAAACCCAACCTCGAGAAGAAGATCGGTCGCCGAATCCAACTCGTTCAAGCAGCGTTCGAGAAACTGCGCTACATCTTATCATCAAAAATACCGCAACGCCTTAAGACTAAAGTTTTCCATCAGTGCCTATTGCCAGTGATGACCTGTGGATCCGAAACATGGCCACTGACTATGGGCCTATAAAAAAGCTTAAGATCACACAGTGAGCAATGGGGAGAGTTATGTTTGGAATTTCCCTGTGAGATGGGATCCGTAATATGATAATCCGTAGAACTAGAGTCGCTGACGTAGCCCAAAGGATATCGAAACTGAAGTGGCAGGGGCGGGGCACATAGCTCGCAGAAACGTTGGGGTCTTAAAGCGTTCTAAATGCTGGAATGGCAACCCCTAACCGGAAGTCGTAATGGACCCCCGACTAGGTAGACCGATGACCCGGTGAAGGTCATGGGCAATTGGTGGATGCAGGCGGCCCATAGCCGCTCAGTGTAGCGATCATTAGAGGAAGGAGGAAGCTTATGTCCAGCAGTGGACGTCTGTGGGCTGATATGATGATGATGAAGACTCTTTATTGGACACCGATATAACTAATTATACAAACATAATAAACAAGGAATAGAAAGTGTACGTTGGGCGGTCTTACACAATGTACGACCTCTGGCAGATAACCTTGGATGGATAGCATAAAATAATTATTTTATAAATGTATGAATTTTAAATTATTTTTTGTATTCAAAAAATAGTTTAAAATTCATACATATTAAAGTTGAAAATATTTTCTTAAGAATCAGAAAGTCATCATAGAAGATAACCTCAAAAAATACTTTGAGAAATTTATAGACAATTTTTTGTGAAACATATATAATCATAAATGTGTTATTATTATGGGTATGAGAAATACGGGAAATTTTATATTTGATATAAAATTTTCCATTCGTATAATACAAACAGTAATGTTGATACAAACAGTATAAAGACCATTACAGACCCCAGTACTCACACAATGCAGGCGCAGTTTATCGAGTTTCAAATAAGAAAGATTAGATATATTCAGAGGTTGATAAGTTAGTTTGCTTTTAACGCAGACACAGCGATAACGAGTCGTAAATATAGGACAGCCGACACGCCCCGGCTTTGTATGGGGCAATTCATGTGGCAGTATTTATATATACATATGTATGTACCCATTGAGAAATCTATGGTTGATTATTAAATATTATGGCTTCTAAAATTGTTAAATGTCAAATTTTCAAAAATTAAAGATATTAAAAAACAAACTATTCAGATCGATTAATTAGGAGGTCTTCCGAAACCAAGTCCGTCGATGTGTGTTTGTTTGTTTGTTCGGCTTCAGGCAAAACTCAGCGGATAGGTTTTGATTAAACTATTACAGTCTTAAAAGTACTATTCCGATTTAAATACTGCGGCATGTTTCATCAAAATCGGTCCAGTAGAATTGAAGATACAGCTTGATCCCTGTTTTAGTAGCCGCCGTTAAGGTATGAGAGTTCAAGTAAAAGTGGTTATATGCTCTTTAAATAAATATATGATTGATTCGGAGTTTCCCATGCAGCGGAAAACCGATAATCACACGGGTGGAGCCGCGGGCATAAGCTAGTTAAACATACAAATCAAATGTAATAATTACAGGTTGCGCACAAAATAATGGCTGTGTGGCGCCAGCATAATAATAGCGTCACTCCATCTCTTCTCGTGGCTACTCTGAGAACCATCTGAGGGGTGTACTAAGATGACAGACAGCAGCGCTATTCTGTTATTCAATCAGAATCTACTGCGATCTCCAAGACACCTGCCAAGAGTGGAGATTATGGTGAATCCCTTCTTTTTTAAGGAGGAAGGTCATGTCCAGCAGTGGCCTCCAAGGGCTGATGATGATGATGATGATGGTACAATAAAATGTTACAAATTATATAACGCTCCGGATTTATATAGCATAGTCCCGATCCTAGCCTTGTATTTAACCTTCTGCTTGGATTATTTTTTTTTTTATTG
>WUAW01001045.1:0-15851 GCA_017165845.1 Thaumetopoea pityocampa | reverse complement strand
TGTGAAGATTAGATCTAACTATGGAAATTTGCGTACGCCAACGTAGACCACCGTCGAGTCTCCCGTAGACCACTGGGGGTCCACCTGGACCACTTTGGGAACTAAGGGTATAGAGTATACATAGATGGGTATAGATAGATGTGTCAATTGGGATGTCATTTCTGTAAATTTTGCGAGATTAAAACCAAAAATAACTTTGATATTAGCTTCTAAAATAACACACTAGGCTTCAGTACCCATATGAATGAATATTGCTTAAAAATGTAATTAAAAGACTCGTATACTTGTAATTGTGACGACGGGGCTTTTAAACCATCGATGCCGGAAGTGTTCTATATCGACCGCTCTGGGACGACGATCGCCTGCAAGGTGTCCAATGTCCATGCCAGCTATTAAACACACATTTCAAGTTGATAAATTTGCAAAATTTCAATTTTAACTAAGGAGGAGGCTTACCCAACACCAATAAAACATGACAAGTGGTCTATGTCTATGAGAGAGTAACGTTTTGGGACCTCTGTTTTAAACCAAAGTCTACATAAAATTGTTCGAAAAATGTTTAATAATCCAAAATAAAATTTCTTACTATAAAGACTTTTTTAAATAATTTTATTAAGTATTGTCTGCATATACGTGTATACTTAATCAAACGCATGTTTTAATTTATAATTAGTATTATTTAATCCCTATAAGTTGATTAAGTAATTAATTTATGTCAGTATAATAAACTTCTAACAGTGACACATAATAAACGTTGTTATTATTTTAATAACTAGCATTACCTACTGTATACAGATTTATAAACGGATCATTAAAATACTCGTTCTTGAACGGTTTAAAATCAAGTTGTACCGACAAAAAATATTAATAAATAATTAAATAATATTTGACATTTTGTACAAATAAAATAATTTTTAATTATTCCTAATTTAGATAAACTACTATAAAAACTGATTTTAATTGGCTTCTAGAATATAAATGTTAGTATTAGTTAAATTAACATCCGAAATATACTGTTGATGTTTTTATCTATTATCGATTTGTGAACTAGATATAATATTAGATATACATCTGTATCAGACGACCAAACTAATTTAGCACGACGTCGACGCACAGAACGATTATGCTAGTCATTGGAAGCGTGAGACCGAACTACCCCGGTGGACCGTTCTAATCGAAATTACAACGAGCACGAAGCACGACCGTAGCAGTATCGCACCAACCCGACCGCGGGACGACGCACGACGCCGACACGATTTATTAGTCCGCGGACCAGAGCGCTCAAATTATTAAACATTTAATTATAGTCACTACTGTAAAGATAAATCGCGTACAATTATTTCTAACTTCTAACGACGCAACTCAGCGGGTTGCCCAATGGACGATATTTTGCGCTCGCGACTTCTACGAGCTAATAATTGAATTTCCCCGGAGAACAATTGCTCGATTACAGCACAGGCCGACACGGATCGACGCCTAATGAATCTCCCCGCTGTCTAGTTATTTACTGAGATAAACTCTGTGTTTACTGGTTACATGCGCATGATTGCACGAGCTACCAATAAATTAGATTTATCAGCTACCTACCCACGGAAGTGTATGTACTTGTATAACATAAAGTTAAATACACTTCTTTTGAACTGTTACACAAATTAAAGAGGATCTACATATATAATTAAGTAATTACATTTGTCAAAGAACATTCCAGAACAGAAGTTTAAAATCATTTCTTAAATAAATGTAAGCGTCAGGCTGTGCTTTGGCTATATTTTGTGATTCACTCGTTCCTGAAATAACAAAGCACGGAAGCAATGAATATACCTAATAATCCGTTTCGTAATGCGGAGCAAGCCAATGTCGGGTGTTGGCCGGTGCACGCGCCGGCGCGCGCGCTGCTTCCAATCAATGGGATGCAGGCCCCGTTTCACGATTTCAATATATTTTAATGAAATGTCAGCACTTAGTGGGATATACATTGTGTAATTGAAGCCGAGTTCTCGTCCTGCCCTCGGATGTAAGCAACCCGTTCTCGAAGTAAAGAAAACAATGTGAACTTTTGCAATACATAATAGATCTTACATTTTATTGGTCGTAAATTTAACTACAATAATTATGGTAACCTACAATAAAATGAGACTAAATAATTAGTTATTTTTAAGTTTTGTTTAACGTATTTAGATGTATTTATACTTACTTAAAAATACACAATATTAATATATTATGCATTAATAATACAGAAGAAATGCAGCAGCATTAGATAATATTAGTATACTAATAGTTATTAAGTAATACATAATATTTCTGATATTAAGTCATAATACTAGAATAGTATTTTAGACGTAAGCTTATGTTCACAGTGGTGATCAGAATAGAGATGATTATAACGGCTCTTGGCTCGAGGTTCATATCTATTAGCAGTTATATCTTAGCGGAGAGATGACTCTGGCCCACATCTGGGCCGGTTGGACCAGTTCTGCGGGCATCCTTGCGTAAACTCCCCCGATTGCTTGCAAAAATATAAAGCTTCCAATTAACATAGGCCTCGTGACAGTTTTTCGAGAACCACACTTAACAGATTACATGTAGTTGACAGAAACCATAAGCTGTAATTCTCAGATTAAATTGTTACAAAATGCACCGATTTTCGACAAGGAAAACGCATAAAACGAAGTTTATTGCGTCGAAGTCATATAAGAATAAATCACAAATTATAATTACGTATGCGTCGACCACGCCCCGCAGTCACATATCATTCTGCTTCGGAAATTATACAGCAATATGTTATTTATTACGAATTTTATATTTTAGCGTTACGTTACGTAACAACAAATGGATCGATCGCGACCTTCATACTGGAATTTAAAGAAATCGGTGATGAACCAATTCGTTTTGGACACGTATATTTTTGTAATATTTAAAAAAAACTTTTATTAAAAAGAACTAAGTTATCAAGTAAATATATTATGTTTGTTAATTCAACTCGAGTGCGTACGAGGATTGGAAGAATACAGCCGTTAAGCGAGAGTAGCGCTTTGTTAGTTCCACTCAGCAATTTCGACATGTGGATACGACACACACTGTTTGCCACAGAATTTGCCACCCTTCATAATATTCAAAACAAATGTGCCGTGCAGCGTGCAACGCGTGACGTGGCGCACCATGACCTGATCTGTCACTTTATTCGCTATTAGTAACGCATCAAAGTGTCAACTCTAAAAGGCTAATCATATTTTTTCAACACAGAATATATTTATATATAGAATATTGGTCGATGCAACTAACATAAATTAAAACTGTTATAATTAGTGATTTTTTTTCTAAGCCGCGGGAACGCAATGAGTTACTTTAACATTTTTAACCTCATAAAATAGTGGCGTCGTGGTTCGCTACCCGATACATCTCGTTGCTCGCGGGGGCGAAATGTGGGCTGCGAATAGACACTCTGCTATATTGAACGAACATAGCAGGTGGAAATAAGTGGTCTCTGCCTATCCCAATGGGAAAGAGGCGTGACTGTATGTATGTATGTAGTATGTACTATGGTCTCTGCCTACCCTTATGGGATATCGGCGTGAGTGTATGTATGTATGTTTTTTTTTCTAGAAATTAGTTTATTATCGTACTGTTAAATATAGCTTTTACTCGCAGCTTCGCTCACGTGTTTAGTTTTTTAATCTTTAGCTTTAATCACTCTTTGTTAATGACATTTATGTTCCTTTTTGTGGCTAAAATTACTAAGCAAATTCACCCTCTTAGGAATGAAATTTTAGAAAACCAAGATATACGTGTACATTTATTTCTAACCAGAAGACGGTATATGAAATTTCTTGAATCTTTCTTCAAAAGCGACGAACTTCAAATATAAACTTGCAAACCTCTAATTCACCCTCTTAGGGATACAAATTTGAGAAACGCCGATATACATGTACATTTATTTCTAACCGGTATATGAAATTTCGTGCATTTTCCTTCAAAAGTGAAAAACTTCCCATATAAAATTATAACCCCTAATTCACCCTCTTCGGGGTAAAAATTTTAAAAAAGCCGATATACTTGTACATTTATTTCTAACCAGAAGAAGGTATACTAAAAGTCGTGGTTCTTACTTTGAAAATGATGGAATTCCATACAATCGTTCATCCCTTATTTTACCATCTTAGGGTTGAAATTTCCAAATATCCTTTCTTAGTGGACGCTTACAAGATAAAAGGCATCAATTGCCATAATTTCAAGTTTGTAGCCCCTGTGATTTAGGCTCTGCATTGATGAATCAGTCAGTCAGTCAGTCAGTCAGGACAAGCAATTATGTATGTATAGAAGACTACTGTGATACTTATTTTATATTACGAAAATAAAAGAAACATATTTTTTGTGACATTTCTATTAAAAATTATAACAGTATTTTGTGACTAATTTTTTCATGAGATTAAGTTAAACAGTCTTAAAAATATTAATATTAGAAAAATTTAAATTCTTTCTTACATATTTTTACGAAATGAATTAAATAAACTCTAAAAAATAGGAATTAAAAAATTACATTTCTCTAAAACAGTTAACACATATTTCAACACAATATTTTTAAGCACTTTTCACATCGCGATTTAGACATGCTTTCTACAGTAGCAAAAATCTTCAGATCTTCTTGAGTACTTTGAATATTTTTATAGGTTTGCTATTTTATCATAATTTTGCATTAGTCCATTTGATTATTTCATCGAGTATCTCTTTTATAATGAACATTTCAAAACGATCCAATGGATTTTTTTACCTTTTGTTTGACGTTTAGGATATTTTGATGCATGGACAATACTTGTGGCTGCAGTTCTATGAGTAAAAATTTTTAGTAGATCAGACATATTTATTTCTGCCACGCAGAATGGCTTGAGGGACCGAAATCTTACAAGAACTATCTGACTGTTGTCGACCCGTTCTGTTGGATGCTTGGGACACGTCTTGCAGTAGTCGACGCACCGGTTGCTGAAGAAGACGCTGATGATAGATCTGAGTCCTCCAGCAATAAGTCTTCATAACTCTCAGTTTCACGACTGTTTTCCACCTCTAAATAATCATCAGAATCACTACACGCGGAGTCCTCAGCACTCTCAATTTGGTCTTTTTCTTCATTCATAAATTGCTAGATCATATCTTAGGAGGATTAGTAGACATTTTTAAATCTAAAACCAAAAATAATTACCTTTAAATGTAAAGAAATACCTAAAATGTTGCTTTACAACATGGTACTGATGCACAGAATGATGCATAGTTCCAAAAAAGTTACGTTGTGGTTAACAAAACTTTACAATTTGTATTTACCTATATATACGGCGATACTTACCCGCGTGACACAGCCACCACGTGCCACTGCCACTGCTCACCAACAACTGCTAACGCCAAAAATTAACGGCCGGGCTGAGTCTATTCGAAAGAAAGAGATAGCGAAAAAAGTACACTGTGTTAATCGAAAAGACTAACATTAACCTTTTAGTGTTAAACTGGGTGTGAAAATGATGTTCGGTTTAAAATTCATTGAATTTATTGAAGACACTTTTTACTTTACAAGGTGTCTATAACTTGTCAGGATACAATTCTAATTCCTTCATAACATTTAAAGTTCCACTAATTTACAATTTTTGTTACGTAACATGCACTTAAAATTTATGTAGGTATGATATACTTTGAAAGCTTATAATGGTGGTAATTCTGCTGTAACAACACTTAAATAAATTTAGACTCTCCCTATCTTTTTCTAATGCCGAACGCCAAAACGAGATAGCAAACATTTTTACCAACCAACATTTCTGTCAAAAGTTATAAAAAATGTTGCGCTTTTGCGTATCTTTAGTCGGTATGTTCCGAGATCACGCCTAAATTTCTTTATTTTGACGTGTCTAAACAAAACAGACAGTGTTAAAATTGTATCTATCTCGTTTTGGCGTTTGGCATTAAAAAAAAATGGGGAGAGTTTAAATTTAGTTAAGTTTTATTACAACAAAATTACCACCAGTATGTAGCAAAGCAAAAGATCGTGATCATCTTCATCCGCACTAGACAACTTCTTAACTCAAACCGAATTGTATGTTATGTCACGTTACGGAGTTGGTACAAGCTGTGTCACGTCAGAGCATCGTCAGTCATGCTGCAAGTCATGCATAAATCAGGTATGATGGGTGAACACTTCACTTTAAGCTTCATGTACTATAGTCTAACACACTACGTGTAGCGCAGTCTTACTGTCCATTAATTAGCACTGCACCGAGTGCTGACAATTTCATAGCTTCACTTCACTCTTCCACTTCTTCAACTTTTCTTTTTGTTCCTCTCTTTAGCTCAATTTCTTGTAAATTGCTCGCTAGGCGCGTACTTATAAACCCTGCGAAGATTCCAAAAGCTAAAATTTTCATTTTTCAATAACTGTGACTTTTTTATTGGTATCAAATTTTTCATTCTCATTCTTCAAACTTCTTAAAACTTAAAAGACTTCAAAACAAAATTAACAATTGAGGACCTGGCAGCAAAAGGGGGGCAGATCCAAATTTTACCCGTTACTCTATAGGTATAACTTTTAAAAAAATCGCAGTTATCTCCACCCGCGTGAATATCGTTTTTCTCTACATGGGAAATCCCGAAATAATCATGGATTTATATAAAAAGCCAAGAACTACTTTTATTTGAACTCTCGTACCTTAACGGGGTCTACTAAAATAGGGATCAAGCTTTATCTTCAATTTTACTGGACCGATTTTGACGAAACATGCCGCAGTATTTAGACAGTCAGTCCGAATAGTACCTTTAAGATTATAATAGTTTGACCAAAATTTACCAGCTGCTGTTTGCGTGAAGCTCGAACAAACAAACACTGCCGTATTTGGTCTCAGAAGCCCTTAATTAGTCGATCTGAGTATTTTTTTTAAATATCTTTGATTTACAAAATCTGACATTTAACAATCTTATAAGTATAGATAGATGACAAGGTTGCCGCTATTATTTTTATTGGCAGGTATAATGTGAAGGTGACCTAATTTTATAAAATGCTTTAATATGTATATATGTATCTATGTAAATAAAATCATTATCATAAAAATATAATTTTATTTTTATACAAAATATATACTGTATTGAAGTTTCAATTCGGAATTTTTAAATAAAAAAAATACCGATAAACGTGACGCTACGGGCTTGTGATTGTGTTGAATTCTCACGCTACTTACACGCTTTAGTACAAGACAGCGACCAACGCAGGAACATAATATTCGTGATAATTTATTGTTAAGAACAAAGAGAGCGTGCGCGCAGCCTGCCTCTATTAAATGGTCCGTGTATCAGGAACGCCTCTGTCATGTTCGATCACCATTCTCTGAGATTAACGGTAGTTAAATATACATATCTGAAATGCATGAAGGACTGGGTGTATGCACATTTAAAGATAATATGTTGGATAACAGTCAGCGTTAAATAAAATTTTCTTTTTATAATACAGCCAAATCAGCTTGGAGACGATTTTGAGTTTTAGTTGTGTACTGTCAGCAGATAAATAAATAAACAAATACTTTTTATATTTTATTTTTTATTTTTATAGGTAGGTACTTAATATTAAACACGCTAAACATAATTGAATATGTATAACTAACTTCTAACGCCACTTATAAAAGAGACTAATGCGAGATTGCGAGGTATATGGTAGCTATCGCAAACTGGTTTATTCCGATTTTAGTCATTGTGTATTCAAACACTATTACAAACGAAAAAACGTCTCCAAACCGATTTATCTCTACATTTTAACACAACGTTAAATTTTTAAAATTAAAACATCTCTACATTAAATTTTTAAAATTAAAAGTGATGTTTCGAAATATTTACCATATACATTAATGTAATAGCTTACTCGTGATCATGGCGCTTGCGACAGTGCCGAAATATTGGAAGCACGAAAAATACTTTTGATGTAAAATATAGTGATAAAATCTAATATGATATTGTAAAAATGATAGTATAAAAATCAATAGCAATCTTTACATGATGTGCAAATATGTGAAATATAAAAATGATGTCCCTAGCAAGTAAGTATACTAGTGAAATATGGACTGTTCAAATAAGTAAATAAATAAATATAAGCAGAAAATTATACAATGAGCGGTACCGTCGCCAATACCGCTCTCGTCCAGCGACCCCGTGTCGCGCGGGTTTGAACTTTCGGGTAAACTACATATATATAATATTATCTATTATATAATCATTTTTCATTTATACAGACTTTCGAAGTGTTTAAATAATAATAAGTGTTTAATATATTGCTATCTGCACTTTAAAATATGGATTTATAATCCCGCGGATACCGATGAAGATACCCACTACAAAAACTCTAATATTCTGAACACACACACACGCACACACGCACGCACGCACGCATCTAGCCCAGAGGTCCCCTAGTCTCAGAAACTTTTCTATCTCGTGAACCCCTCGCATTATTTTTCGGTTTTGGGTAGCCCCCCGCTTAGCTAATATTAAATTTTTTGTAAATTCATCAACTTCGAATGTGTTTTTGTCACTTGGTTTAGTGCTTTTTACTTTGAAAGATTTAAATTTGTAACTGTAGTGACGTCATCGTCGACCCCTGGGGGTCAATATAGACCACTTTGGGTATCAATGATCTAGCCCCAATCTAGAATAACTTGTATCTTGAGGACTAGAAAACTATAGACGTACTTAATGAATAGAAATAAATAAAAAAGGTCAGGAAGTACTTAGTCTTTTAGCCTGTCCGACAAATAGACTTAAGTATACGGGTAAGCGACCCCGGCCCCCCGAGCTACTATTGTCTCTCGCTACTCCTTCCGAGATAGTAGTATCCTATAGTCCTTCTCCCAAATTTCATATTCCTTGCTCAATACACCTTTCCTACCTCATCGTCTTTCCTTTCCTCTCCATTAAGCCATGGGAACGCAATGAAGGAAATTTTGAACTTTATAAAATGGCGGCGTCGTGGTTCGCCACCCGATACGTCTCGTTGCCCGCGGAGGTGAAATGTGGACTGCAGATAGCCACTTTGCTACATTAAACGATTGTAGCAAGTGGAAAGAAGTGGCCTCTGCCTACCCCAATGGGATAGAGGCGTGACTGTATGTATGTAGTATGTACCATGGTCTTTGCCTACTTTTAAGGGATATCGGCGTGAGTGTATGTATGTATGTATGTAGAAAAATAATTATAGAGAAACATGTATCACTTGGGTACATATATTTGTGATCAGCAAAGTTTGACTCTACCGGAATTTGATCCCGGGACTCATTGGCCCAAAAAAGTCAAGATTAGACCACCAACTTTACTACTCATTGAGTTAATTACGTAGTTATAGTTGCGTCTAAGTTTATTTTTTTTAAATAGTTTGATGATATAAGAAGTTTCTACATTTAATTGCGGTCACCATTTGTAACAGCAGTTTAAAACAAGTGGTAGCCTGAAAAAAAGTTAATTGTGTGATTTATACCTTGAATTGAACCTCATTTAAAAATTTCATCGGAATTTTTAAATAACACTGAAAGGTTGATTCATTCAATTTACAATATAAACCTCATTGATTATATGAGATGCTAATGGCACCTGTGCTAGGTCCAGAGCGTCTTTCACCAAGTGGTGAAAACGTGCCGGCACTTGAAATTTGACAGTTGGAGTGAAGAGTGGTGTGCATGTCTCTCCGAAGGGAAGCCGTGTCACTGAGGCGATACAGCTGTCCTTCTAAGCCTGGATGAAGCGAAGGAAGGGATGTGTTATCTGTAGACTTACTCAAGTAATGACTTGGAACGGTTGCTTCAGTGATTACATGAATAATATTGGACACGAAGTGACCAATATTCTTTGTCACCAATGTGATGGAGATAAAGATTCCGCCCACCGCAAGCTCAAGGAATACCCTGGGTGGGCACCCGAGTGGCGAATCTTGATCATCTGGATTGAACTATCCCTGCCAGCAGTAGTGTCGGCTATGTTGGCAGGGGATACGGTATGGCAAGCCATAGCTTTCTTCTATGAGCACGTTATGTCTCAGTAGGAGGTCGGCCGGCGTAAGCGCAAGTGCCGAGGTGGTCATGCAGCTCGCCTCGTCCCTCAACCCAATAGCCCGGGACTTTATAATAGGAGCTAACGGACCGCCCGCCATTGACGTACCCCTCGCAAAAACATCCAGCAGGGGGCCTCTGGGTTTATAGAAGTAATGGGAGGGGGCCCTGAACATCCATATGGAGTGATATCCAGGAAGGACAATGACATGAGTAGCTCATGTTGCCCTAAACACTTTCACGTATACTAAGGTGCTGGAAGGAGTAGGTTTCCCCCCGAGAAATGCTCGAAAGAGCGAGACATTGGCTCTGGTAAATTATCCACAGTGGATTCCAAAGCCCTTCAGTGAGATTTTAGTCAGTAAGAGTCTAAGATGCCCCGCAAGCCGCCCCTGCGACTTGCAAAATTCAGAGCGAGCATCCCAAACCATGTATTATCATCCCTGGAGAAGAAATGTTTATGAACGAATTGTATCAAAAATATAACGGGTAGACCAGGTCCAATAAGTGGCCCCACCTCATTCACGAGTCAACTTGGTCAACAACCATTATTTATTTCAATATACATTAAAAGAAAATGACCTATTAATCAATGACGTTACAATTGGAAATATTCAATGAACTCACAACACGTATTTAACTTTAAAACAACCATAATAAATATTATGTAAAAAACTTACACAGTGTATTGGTTATTTAGATGATATTAAAATGTTAAGAGCAGTATTATATATAATTTCTTATTTAAATAAAACTTATTAGCCACTCTTAAGTTATCCGTATATTGGCATACAATTTAGGTGCTCACTGATTGTAGATAATGCAGTTCATTGAGCGCGCGCAACCATGATTCCCCTCACTAAAATGTTAATAAAATTGCAGTTGAACCCAACCGACATTATACAAGTTTAAAACGATGTAACTGGAAACTTAATGCATTCCTATTTAGGTGTAACTTATAGCTAGCTGTAGTAATATTAAGTCATAAGCATCGTCACATCTAACCTACGCAACATCTGTTTATAAATAAACTGGGTTTCAGTGATTAAACAGGAAAATATAACGCACACACACACGCACGCACGCACGCATGCACGTATGCACGCACGCACGCACGCACGCACGCACGCACGCACGAACGCACGTATGCAAGCACGCACGTATGCACGCACGCACGAGCGAGGGCAGGCACATATAAAATAAATTCAAAATAAATACTTTTATAATCAGACACACCGCAGCTTTATCATAAAACTCAGAAATAAATGATCATTCAGACCACATCTTTACACTGTATACTTATTTAATACTAAAAAGCTCGGGGAAATTGTCTCCACCGTTTTATCATTAAAATACCGCTAAAGAATGATTCGCTGCTCTACTTATTCCAATTAGACGGCACTGTCCTCATAAGGCACAAAAGGCTAACACGCCTTCTATCCCAGACAGTAGATAATTCTGCAGAGTGGTAACGCGAGCTCTATATTGAACTCGGATCGTAATGTATTTAGAATCTTTTTTCAACGTAATATGCTACAATAGATATCACCATCAGCTTAGCTGCAAGCGTGTTTGATGCATATAAGTAACATCTATAAAAATAAGTAAAATTGTTTCTGATTTCGAAATAAAAGAATTTTCTTAAGTTTATATGGGCGCTTGCATGAAATCACAACCCAAAACGCCTGTTGTAAAATTTTTGTCTCTTTATCGGTGTTAGTCTCAATAGGATAAACCGATTTCGACCAAACGTTTATTGGCAAATAGAAAACTTCTCAAAGAACATGGGCTATTTTCTATTAAAAATATTTTGAATTTCTGAGTAAAAATTTAAAAACTGCTGATTTCTGAGTAAAAATCCAAAATTCGGAAAATAATTATAATTAAAAATTAAAACCTTCAAATATTTTAACCACGCGAGCGGGGCTACGGGAAACAACTGATAACAAGTATATTAACTTTATTTTACATTACGCCCAAGTCGCAGGCAGTCATGTAAATAAAGTCTGTTTTGTTACGAGAGAGGAGACAGGTCAGCAAACTCGTGACGACGGCCGCGCGCCATCGGCGAGCCGTCACGATCGCCGGCGCCCTGCTCGCCTCCAAACAACATGACGCTACAACCTAACCGGCCATTTCACGCCGCGCTCGCTGCACCAATCTGTATATTAAAATATTATTTGTAATCGATGAATGCATTTGAATTGAATAAAACAACTGTTATAACCAGTAATCGGAATAGGTACAGTATATTTACCTAAACTTCGAGGAACAGAGAAAAAATCTGGCGACTTCCTTAAGACAACATTTTTCCAGGACATTTTGCGGGATTTCCGAGACATTATTTAGTAAGTAAAATAATTGAATTAAATCCCTGTTTGTGTTCAACACGATATAATTAAAAAAAACAATATATAAATAAAATAAAAGCATTTTTCACTATAACAATTTTTATATAAATTAAGTTAATTTACAAAATTTATATACATTTATACAAATTTTTGTTTACCCAAAAGTAAAAAGCTAGTATCAATTATTTAAATGCTATTTACAAAACTATTATAGTACCAATATTATCTTTGCTACACCTAACATTCCATGTTGTGTATGTTAATTATTTATTTAAATATTAATAAATAAAAGTTTTCATATGTCGTTAGTATCTTCAGCGTCAGTGTCTTGACTAATATTGCTTTCCTGTAGGTAATTTAAATAGATGACCATTAACTTTTTTATATTTTCTATCTTGAGTTTGTTTCTTTTTACGCTTAAAATCCACTTGAAAGTTGAAAATGGCCTCTCCACGACCACAGACGTGAGAGGTGTAAATTTGTAAAAACGGTCGTCATCTTCGTCATTCCATCAATCGTTCATTTAAACTATTATAAACTGCCTATCAATTTCACAAGTATGTGACTTCCAAATGCTCGTAAAACACGAACATTTGTGTAATCAACCTATCTTGAAATATATGGCAGCAATATAATCTTTGAGCTATTTGCAGAAAATATCCGCTACTTTGTTACGAAGAGTAATACATAGTCTGTCTTAAAGCGCTTCCACATTCACCCCAAGTACAGTGACCCAGTACGAATAGTGAAGGCTTACCAAAAATTTTAAAGTAGGTACAGATAAATCAGCTTGGAGACGTATTTTCGATTGTAGGCTAACTTTGTAGGCTAGCCACCAAGTGCCTCGCATCACTCGTACACTCATCCTACTTGCGTTAGAAGTGGCATCATGAGTAAAGGTTACGTTTAATATGTAGGGGAGGGTGAGGTGATTACGGATTACAGACAGTGGGTAATTACGGACACTACGGACACTACCGACTGATTGACTCGTTTGATTCATTCCACCATCCTTGATGTCCGGCGGGTTGTCAGCATGGGAGGCTGCGCACCCATTTCAAGGTGTCAAAGAACATTTGATAATTTTTAAGTATTTTCTTATAATTTTTGATAACTTCCAGTAGCGTGCATATTCGAAGATCTTATTTATCTGTTGATCGTATACTGCTACAAATGCAAAAAAGTCTCCAAGCTGATTTGGCCATGCACTGCACTTTGCTACGAAATGACAATTAATATCGTAAAACATGAAAGTTACTTTTATTAAACACTGTGCCGCACAATGTACGGTACTGATATTTATCTCGACGGAACAGCTCAAGTTAATATAACAAATTGCGCACGCAGAAACTGTAATTATACACGTAATAAACATATTCATTGGTATTATATTACCAAGGTATGATTTTTTAGCATAAGTGTAACAACTAGTAGCATAAGTCTAGCAGTTTTGCATAAATCTACCAAACCGCACCAGGCCAGCGCGGTAGACTACGGCCCAATCCCCCTCCTGATCAGGGGAGATTCGTGCCCCTGTAGTGGGGACGAATATGGACTGGGGATGATGATGCATTTTTAGAGTTCAGCACAACATTTTTGTACAAAACGGTGTTGCACATTTGTTTTCTTTTGAATTGTTCTTTAAGATGGTCAGACAAGTTTTCCTCTAACCAAATAAAAGACTTTGAATGAAAAATGAAACTGGCCTTATTAAGTTTTAAAACAACCATTCTAATATATCATTTCTACATTCTGATTATACCTACAAGACACCTGCGAAACGTCAAAATGCCCGTTTATGAAAAATTATTAAATTATTATCTAGGGGCGAACTTCAACAGTCTGACGGTGATGAATGTATGTATTTAGAAACGTCGGTATTCATTTATGTTTTCTTAAATACCCACCTTTGGTCTCAAAGGAGCATGACGTAGGTATCAGCGGAAGCGTATAACTTATCCGAATAAAGACCAACTTTAGATAGTTCAACAGAACTGTAACGTTTTGGTTGCATTTTAATTTCTGCTTATCTCGGCGTGAGTGTGGAGGTGCTATAATATAAGACATGTAAATTAATTCCGCAAATTTATTATGGTATTAAAGCTAAGAGGAAATTAGTGTTTAATTTTGTATTTCATATAACTTAACTCTGTTTAAGAATCTTCACATTTTTCATTAATGTAAAAGATAAGTTTAAAAAGCAGTAACTTTTTGGACTTATCTATATTCCGGTTAAATGATATGCGTACATTCTTGCAATCATAGACACACGAGTCACAACTAGTGGCATAGCTATCGTAGGGCCAGGTGGTGTAGTGCACCAGGGCCCCGAACCTCAGAGGGCTGCCTAACCTAAGCTTTGAAAAGAGAGGAGCAGCCAGCTAGATAACCTCGAGCCTGCTCACAAGATTTTTTTTATGATGTTAAATGATCATCAACAATCACAGAACTCTAGATTTAAGACTTTCAACACGTGCGCCAAGCGTCCTTGATAATGATAAGCATGTGCTATTTATTATCGTTATTTTGGTAATTTGGTTGAGTACGTCCATACTCCGCTACCGAAACCGTGTAAAAATACGATATCAATCCTACCTTTCCAGAAAAGCGACCAAGAAAAACTAAAAAGCATTTCAAGGATTAAGTAGTTGTGACTCACAACTACTTAATCCTCAGGAGTAGCAACCGCTTCTACCATAGGAATGAAAGGGTAGGTATATAAACTTGTCTGGTATCAATCATCAAAATTATATAAAAGTACCTATCAATAATCATGCGCAGTAGCCGTCAATACAATTAATGCAGAGAAATTCTTATTTCACATTTTTTCGTCTGTCCCGAGACACATATCGATAAATTTCTCTGAATGCACATAAATAAAGATAATGAGGCAAAATCATGGCGTTCGGCTTATCAACCCAAATAGCTAGTTGTTATTTGAGACACAACGTATATTTTAATTAAACGAGTAAATAAATATCACCCTGAAATTATTGGCACAGAAATGCGGGACTTTAAAAAAATTAATTATAACTGTATGCTGTTTAAAATTTATTTGTTTACATAGTGAGTGTAGAACCGCAATATTACTTATAGGTGTGACTTCGAAATGCAGTTCTCTTTGTTAAATAATATTTTACTGGTATAAAGCTTAGAGTGAAGAAATACGGAGAGTACACCACACCACCTTACTTTTACTGCCAAATAGCAGCGCTCCAAATGTTGCTGCGTCCCGGTCAGATGGAAATCAACCATAACACAAAAATCAGCCACAGAAGTAGCAACGCATTTACATTAGAATAGACAATAGAAATATATTACCCTGTCTCAAATTTTCTGTAAATATCTGTGGATTGTATCCACGTACTATCAGGTTGGCCACATTTTATATATATATATATATATATATATATATATATATATATATATATATATATATATATATATA
>WUAW01001043.1:26805-38099 GCA_017165845.1 Thaumetopoea pityocampa | reverse complement strand
CGTGCAAAATAACTCGCGATGACCCACTGCGTGCTGAGAGAGGCAGCATGCGGCGTCCCACTGGATTTTGAATAATTTTTTAGTATAATTAGTTATGTATATAATAATAAATATATTTTTTTACCATAATTTAAGCTAGTATTTGACTAAAATCCCACCTGATGATAAGTGGCGATGTAACCTATGGCGGTCACACGTACTAGCTTAATGAAAACCTATTCACTCTTGTCCTAAAGACACAATAATAATTGTAAAAAGAGACAAATATGTGAATTTTACGGATTAATGATAAATTGATGGGATTATTGTATGAACTGGGATTAAAACAAAATATTGAGTTAACAACTATACTAAACTCCAATTATGACACATCCCATCACATTCATATCTATTCTTTCCAACGTTTTATTTGCCTAATGGCACTTAACATTATTCTGACGTAAGTCAGGGTTTGTATTTATTAAAGAAAATGCGGCTGAGGGCATCTGACGTCCCCCCTTAAGCCTTCACAATCCCTGTCACGGCCAGTGACATTAAAATACAAGCCGCGACTTGTTTTTTTGTATTTCCCAAAATAGGGAGAGCCATGTAAATGTTAAAGTGCTCAGCCGTGGCTAGAAACGCGGATTTGTTGATCAAAAGACGAGGCGATAGATAATCCACCGCCCTACCACGATATATTGTAAAGATCAAGCATCTTTATCGCGTGCTCGTTTATAAATATTATCACACAATGATGCGTAAAAACTAACTACACAGGAAACACCGCACAAGTTGAACAGTAATTGCAGACAGAAATCCTTCCCGCTGCGCTCCCTTCCATGTATCGCCGGCTCCCGTATAGTCTCAGTTCCAATTACTCTACGGAATCGGTGTCCACTGTAATTGGATTGGCCTGGCGACTGGACTTGTTGGCATTTTAATTGTGCCATTGTGATGGGCAGACACCGGCTGCCGCCTGCAGCGACACCGACTGCGCTAGCCATACCGCTCTTATATCGCGTCGAGCTTCTAGATTACGTTAATTCATCGGTGACGTTAAACACCTGACCTATTAATTTATTTAAATTTCTTACACAATGTGTAACGGCGGAGTGGATGCGAGAGGCATTCTCCGGCAGTCTGCCTTTGGGTAGTGCTGAGATAATAAAGTAGTTGCGAAGAGAATGACTAATATAAACGTTCCAAAGAACTATCATGAGAATAAAATGTATATCCTAATACATATATAAGGATATCTATATAATATACTAATATCCATCCATCCCCAGTCCATATTCGTTCCCACTACAAAGAAACGGACCTCCCCTGATTACGAGGAGAATTAGGCTGTAGTCTACCACGCTGACCTAGTGCGGGTTGGTGGACTTCACACATCCATACGGGCATTCTAGTTTCCTCATGAAGTTTTCCTTCGCCGTTAAGTTCATTGGTGTCTACTATGTAGACCGTACATGACTTAGAACTAAATCAATGTTACGGGACTGAGATCAAATTCACGACCTTTTTTATCGCAAGCCGCGTCTTGCACCACTAGACCACCAATGTACTTATAGTAAAATATAAAATATAATCGTTGCCCGCGTGACTGTATGTATGTAGTATATACTGTGGTCTCTGCCTACCCTTATGGGATATCGGATATCTACGAGTTCAGTATATTGATGGTAATTCTGCTGTAACAAAACTTAGATAAATTTAAGTTCTCCTGTCTTTCTCTAATGCCAAACGCCAAAACGAGATAACAATAATTTTAAAGATGTCCGTTTAGTTTAGACACGTCAAAATTAAGTTCTACGTACAAAAAACGTGACCTCGGAATATGACGATTAAATATACGTAAAAACGCAACAGAAATATAGGTTGACACTCGCTAAAATTGTTGCCATTTCGTTTTGGTGTTTAGCATTAGAAAAAGAGAGGGAGACACGAAATTCAGTTTTGTTACAGCAGAATCACCACTATTATTAACCTATGAGATCAGTTTTACACTCTATGACGACTGAGAGGCACAATGGCTGTGACCCTGTTTTCTTTGTCAATGAGTCCCGGGTTTGAATTCCGGTATGGGGAAACTTTGTGCGATGAGCTCAAATATAATTTGTATATCCCGATTCACGCACGTGTTTATCTATATATGTATTAGTATTTATTTATATAACCAAGTACGTCGTTGTCTAGTACCTAAGATACAGGGAATCCTAGTTGATCACGGTCAGTCCTATAAAGTCCCTGGAGAATAAAATTAGCCTAGTGCCTATTTACATTAATGTTGTTATAAATTGATGATAATGATACTATACTCATTAATTATCATATTGGGGTAACTGAGCATAGAATAATTATGGTTTTTAGTCAATATAATGGTTCTAGTTTTATACTTGAAATTTAATTTCGATCAGAACACGATTTTTTGACTAATTGGCACAGTGACCTTGCGTTCTATCTCAATAAGTCTCGGGTTCCATTCTGGTAGGACCAAATTTTGTGCAATGACGTTATTTATCTATTTATGTATTAATATTATATATGTATATACATATATAAAATATTATACAAATACGTGCATTGGTGTGCATTGGTGCATTGATGGTTTTAGACACGACTTACGATCGAAGGGTCGTGGGTTTGATCCCGGTCCCGTACCACTGAGTTATTTTTTGTAATACATCTACGGTAGACCGTAAAATGTAGACATTGTAGACACCAATATACTTAACGGAGAAGGAAAACTTCGTGAGGAAACCTGCATGCCCGCATGGGTGTGTGAAGTTTACCAACCCGCACTAGGCCAGCGCGGTAGACTACGGCCTAATCCCCTCCTGATCAGAGGAGGTCCGTGTCTCTGTAGTGGGGACGATATGGGCTGGGGATCATGATGGTGTATATACATATATTATTGTCTAGTACTCAAGACGGGGATTACTAATTTGAGGTAGAATTAATGTGCGCGGAAGTATCCACAATATTATATTATTATATTAAAATTCAATTTCTTTAATTGAAATTTTAAATACTCCTTCATATTTAAAACATTAATTATGTGCTTGTTTGCAAGCATTACGTCTCCATCCATTCATTTACTCGTACAATGGCGACGGTGGACCGTATCACTATTTATGTGAAAATATGGGGCGATGGTAGTTAAGATAAAAAGATTAAGCTCGCCTAATGAAAAATTGTTCTATGTTTTAGCTGCTCTTATCGAAAATTCACGCGGATTAATGGCGCTTTTCTATTGCCTTGGCTATCGTTGAAGGGAAATAGGCGCACATATTGTTCCCATTTTGTTCCCACGATTTAGATCAAAAGTACGTGTGACAGTTTTGTTAAAGGTTTTGCCGCTGAAGCGTCAAATATTTCTACAAAATGTCAAGGGTTGCGTTGTTTTAGGAAATCGAGACATTAATCGAACGACTGACAGGTATTTTTGGGCCGTCTACGGAGAAACGTGGTGTTTCGAAATTTAAGGAATTAGAGGTTAATTTGGACTTGATAGCGCCAAGCCCTGTGGTTTGTTTGTTTTTACTACGTGGACATTATCACGCCTTTAGAACGAAAAGAGCGGTAATTACACGAACATGTTTTTCTTGTTTTACGACTGTAAGACTACTTACACTTTTTTTAATTTGGAATCTTTTTCGTGCTAACATTATCCCAATTTAACCCAGGGTCAGCTATTATTGCAGGAGTGTAGCCATGAAGCGCATTCAGATACTTTCAGATTCAGACCCTTATTTAATTTTGTCCCCACAACTACCACAAGTCATTCCGACTTGATCAATAGCTCTCTTCATTTTTCGTTTTCGCTTTAAGCGATTTTGAGTTTTTTATGATTTTTATAATCAATATAGCTTATTGCAAATAGCCTAAGCTATAGTCTGTGGAAATAAATGTACGTATATATGTACATTGTGTCATAATAATTTACCCAGTAATAAAAGATCAGAATATCTTTTAACAAAGTAAAGCTGAGTATTCTGTTGAAGCTGAACACCTGATATCTTCACTAAAGGGAGTAGTTTGCCACAGTCATCGCGCTTAACAGGGGAATACCTTTACAAATGAATATCAAACGTAGCTGTAAAAGGAAGTAACAATAGTTTTTTATTTTTTATTTTTAGTATAATGGGATATTCCTTAATTGGTTTTCGTAACAACGACGGAAAGCAAAGTAATAATCCTATTATTATAATGGCGCCACTAGCAACAGTTTTATGTTCATAAGTGATCATAATGAAATCAAACTGAAATCTTAAAAACACGAACGGATTTCTAATGATACTGAGTACCATCATTGAACGTCTAAATATTTCATAAGTTCCTTTTACATGTGTAAAAAATATATACTCTGTATGTATATCAATCAAATGAGCACTAGACACATTCTAAACAAATTCAACCCTAAAATGATCAGATGTCATTGAATTATACATAACATATAGATTCTTTTGATTTGTTATTAGATAAAGTTTGAATTGAAATTCAAACGAGATTTCCTTTGGGACTGATTTACGTTGTTCGTTTTCTGTTGGCCTTATTATTCGCCACACAAACCATTGTCGGCGACGACGCTACTTTGGAATATTTTATACAAATTTTAGAAACAAGAACATGGTCCGAGTGACAGGTACATTCATTCGCGTTGGTTATTTTTCTTTAGTGAAGTTTTATCGGATACCAATCGCGAAGGCGCGGCATGTTGCAGAGATGAATAAAATATACATTTCTGCGTTGAACGCGCCTGTTCACCCCCAAACCCGAAGTTTGGATGCCGCTTTAATGGAGTTTTAAAGTTTGGCATTCGTTTCTATTATGGCTACGGAATTGTTTGTAGTCGTTGATTTAAATTTCACGCTCTAGTTAGTGGGTATCAAATCTTATTTGTCAATTATCCGAATTTTGAATGAAGCCCGAGTTTGTCTTTATGCGTCGTCGCTTCTGTATTCACAGAATGTTTATTACTATAATTGGCTTAGCTTTGAAACGTTCGTTCTATTTCTCGAACTTTCGTTCATCTCAAATGTGATTAATTAAAGTTCCTTTTACAGTTCTTTTTTATTTTCTCAGACTAATGTAGTTAAAATGGCGCTGGTAGGCTGTCATCTTTGCCTCCGTTTTATTTCATTTTGTCGAATTTTAGCGTTTCAAGGTCACTTAAATTTGGAATCTTTCTTTGTCTTCTACGAAAAGGTATCGAATGCTTCGCCTTTGTATCACTTTTTGCACTGTGTTGTACTGTGTTGTTATTCAGACATTATTTATGATGTGAGCGTTTTAAAAAAGGCGAATGTCTAAATCTAAATGTTATTCGATGTGTATTTTGTTTTTATAACGTGAGAATGTTATTTATCCAAAACTTCTGTCGTTATTACTTTTCTTATGTATCATTAATTGTATATTTTTCACAAACTGGATATAAACTAAGGAGGTGTTCTCTTATTTATCGCCAACATTCATTCGCATATTAAGATTTGCTGATTTCTTAATAGTAGTGGTAATATACATAAATCAGTTAACGCCTCCGGTGTTAGGCGGTGCCTGTGTTGACCAACTAGGTTGTGTTCATCGACGAGGTATGGTGAAATAACAGTATTTAGTTTGAGAAAGCTGTGTTAAACTAATGTTTTACTGTTGTATTGACGGGGATATAGGTAATTAGACACTTTAAGTTAACACTTAAATGTAAAAATATAATTTCGTGTGCCCAAGATTCATGAATGTATTGTTGTTGTATCATGTATTTTATATAGATTCGCAAGATTACTTTTAAAAAAATATTGTTGGTCGTCGTTCGAACTTAAAAAAATGACTTAGATGTTTTGACATTTAGACGTTTACACGTTTGACGTGGTTTCATAACGATTTTTACATCATTATTATCGTCATCAGCTCATAGAAGTCAACTGCTGAGTGTGGGGCTGCTCCTCAAACAGGAGTGACTTGCTATAATTTCCACGCTTAGCACGCGTATTGGAGATCGCAGCAGATTTTGATTAGATCTAATTCTGCTGCCCATCATTCTGTTATATAAATATTACATTATATTTGCCGGACAGGCTAAAAGACTAAGTACTCCCTGACCATTATTATTAGCCCTTTATATTATGGTTTTTTACCATATTTAAGCTAGTACTTGACTACAGTCCCATCTGATGGTAGCGATGTAAGTTAGGGCGGTAAAACGTACTAGCTTAATAAAAACCTATTCACTTTTGTCTTAGCTAATTATGATTAGCTTTTGGATTAGCTGTTAATGCTTTAAAATTTCTTTCGTCAATCAGCCATAACAACTGGCTCGAACCAATAAAGAATTGTCTCAAAAACGACGTCATTGTTTTCCTTTGTAAATAGTAGCGTGAGCGAGCGAAAATAATTCGTAAAAACTAAATTAGCTTATTTCTATGGATAATAATCGTAAGTGAGCTCACCTACAAAAATGGCAGTTACGCACCGATATTTTAGAAAATGACCGCTATTGTGTGTTTGGGGACCACTCTCACGGGCTTTTTTGTGAGCAATCAACTTTCTTATGCAGCAACGCGAGTTATTACGTGCAAGCTCAAATTGTATCTGCCGTTTCCCGTATAAATAAAATATCGTTACAGTGCAATTATTGTGACAGTAATCGCCTCACTTCTAATACATAACTCACGTGATCATTGATTTTCCTTTGTTGCTTAGACAGTAATGCGTCGCGGTTCATAATTCTAATGTTATGTTGTTATGAGCCATGCCACTCGTGTCTTATATGTTTATCGAAGGTAGATGTTATACCGTTTCCCCCATAGTATTCTAAATATTATATAAAAAGCGATTTTGCACTGCGGAATATTGCAGTAGTTTGATTCATTTATGAGAATCGATTTCATTACTTCGATAAAAGTGATCGTTATAATGAGCTTGAATTGCAATAACTGTGTTTATGTTTAGGTACTTTGAGTTATATACTCATACTAGCTTTTGCCCGCGGCTCCGCTCGCGTGAATGTCGGTTTTCCGCTACATGGGAAATCCCTACACAATCATAGATTTAAATGAAAAGGCTTAATAACCACTTTTACTTGACCCCTCTTACCTTAACGGGGGCTACTAAAACAGGGATCACGCTATATCTTCAATTTTACTGTACCGATTTTGATAAAACATTCCGCAATATTAAAATACGAACAGTACCTTTAAGACTAACAGTCTAACCAAAATCTACCCGTTGGTTTTTGCGTGAAGCCTGAACAAACAAACAAACATCGACCGATTTAGCTTCAGAAGTCCTTAATTAGTCGATTTGTGTAGTTTATTTTTAAATATCTTTGATGTTTGAAGATTTAAGATTTAACAATTTTATAATAATATATAAAGTTGAATATCATAATTAAAATGTGATAGTCATTCAAGTACGTGGTGTTCTAGGGGTGATAAGATCCGACTCGCGATCAAGGCCACGGATACAAACCCAGATCCCCTATCACTGGGTTTTTCAAACTCACGTACGGTCGACATTATAGACACTATGTACTAAATGGAGAAGGAAAACTTCGTAAGGAAATCTGCATACCCGCAGGGGTGTGTGAAGTCTACCAATTCGCACTATCGTGGTAGACTACGTCTAATCCCTTTCCCGATAAGGGGAGGTCCGTGCCCCTGTAGTGGGAACGAATACGGACTGAGGATGAGGAATTATAGGTCGAGAGAGCTTGTGCATCATAATTGTAAAACCACCTAAAACATGATGCAACTGTCGCATAATCACTGATCGCCGATGCGAAAAGTATTGTGTCTGTAATGAATGTTACGACATTTCGTTAGGAAGGTGGTAGGAATTATTTCTATGCCGAAACTGTTATTTGAAATTTTCGGGATATTTGCAATAATTTAATTATATTTTACTCATGAATTGAGTTTTATATATTTTGGCACTGATTCAATCACCATGATTACAGATGAACTCAACACAGGTAATACCTATTCATATAAATAATCGTAATAACCTAAAAACTATTACTCGCCACTGCTAGTCACTTTATGGTCACAAATACTGGTCGCTTATTTTCGATGTATAACTTACCGTTGCGAGATCTCTGATGTGTCGTTACCGCTCTAATATACAGATTCGATCAAAGTGACAGTAACATTTCGATTCTTATCAATCACAAGCTCTGAAAAGGGTCTCTTGAGTAATCAATACGAGTACAGATACATCAGCTTAGAGATATTTTTATGTTTCTAGTAGTGTTTGTACACACTGACTAAAACCGGAATAAACCAGTTTGCGCTAGCTCGCATGTACCTCGCACTCTCGCATCAGTCGTTTATAAATAGCCTTAGGATCCATACATATTATCATTATCATCATTTCAGCCCGTAGCTGTCCACTGCTGAATATAGGCCTCTCCAATCGAAATCCAGCGCGACCGGTCCATAGCCACCTGCATCCAGTGAGACTCAGCGATCCTCACCAGGTCGTCGGTCCGTCTCATAGGCGGCCGTCCCACGCTGCGCTTGCTAGTATACATATAAAACATACTATACATATTAAATTGCGTTTAATATGTATAATATTAAGTGCCTAGCTATAAAAATAAAGTTAATTTTTTTTTGTTTATTTATCGGCTGACCGTACACTGTTACAAAAGTAAAAGCGTCTCCAAGCTGATTTGGCTGTAAACGCGTTGCTTCATAAAACTGCATCGCTTTGAAGCGCCCAATTAAGTTAATCAAGCGTATTGATTAAATTCTGGCGCCCAATTAAATTACGTGTAGGTGCTGGCACGACGATGCATTCTGGAGCCGTAACGAAGGCCCCGGGCGGTACAATTCGCGCTTTATGTTCGCGTCGCGTCCTATTTCATTCCTGCGCCAAGGCTTAACGTTATTATAATATATGACGGTACAACAATACCGCCGTATATTATAATAGCTTTGAATAAATATTATACTTTGTAATTAGCGACGGCTGATTGTAATCATTATACCTTGTGATATGCAAAATATTATATTATACTTTGTAAAGTCTTTATCATTGCTGTGTAGAGCTGGTATAATAATAGTGTTAACCCATATCTTCCCTTAGATGCTGTAAGAACCACTTCAGGCATGTGCCAGGATGATGGGCAGCACCGTTATACTGTTATTCCATTCAAATCTAATGCAATCTCCACGACGCCTGCTAAGCGTGGAGATCATGGCAAATCCTTTCTTAATGAGAAGGTCCATGTCCAGCATTGAAATACTGGCGGGCTGATGATGATGAATCTCTCTCTCTCGACCTAGTATTATCCTGACCTTTTGCGGCTGGGTTTGCTGTTTTTTTGCAAGCTATGCGGCTATAGGGCGGGTTAAGATGACTTCATGACGTCATCACCGATTTTTTACTAGTAGAGACCTGTTGTCACGGAATATTATGTTATACTTTGTAAACTACATTATATTACTTTGCAGTTTTTATATAAAATTATATAATTTTATATGTCAACGTCCGACAAAAATACTGGCAACTCCAGGTAATTAAATTAAGCCAGAAATGTGTCTGTATCCTGTGTACTCTTTATCGGCTCAAAACGTACATTCGATTAGTTGTAAAACAATGCATCACTAGATTCCCATTTCTCTCCAATCGATTATGGTCATTTATGTTACCTGACCTGAATGAAGATCTATTCAACGATCTTAGTCATCGTCTTAATAATTGCATTCTATTATACATTTATATATACTCCACAAGACTCATTGGAATAGTTTTAATATTTCATTACCTCTACATTTCGATTGGATTGCACCAACCGTGGTAGCGAACAGATTGAAGGTATTAGAAAGTCTGCCTTTGACGACGACGTCTCTACCAGATAGTTCATCTACCCTCACTTTTATATTTGTTGTAAAACGGTTGTAAATGCCCGTAACACTGATAAGATCTGCGTTTTCACTTGTAGGTAAATCACAACGCGTACTCTTTTTCATGACAGGGTTTCATAACGTAGACGATTAGAAACCATTTTCCCGGCGTCACTAATAATTCTCGAGTAAAAATACTGATCTGTAGAAGTGATTTTCGCGTCATGGAGCTCAATTCTTTGAATCAATCCTCAATTTAAGTCCGTACTAAGCAATCGCGGATTTATTAATTTGGCGATATTTGATTGGTAACTAAACCAATTTTAAATCTAAATTAGTATACTGGTTGGTTAAATGCTTGGTTAAATCAAATGTAATGTATTCCACTTTATAATGCTTACTCCAAAACCACCTTGAAATTCACTTACAAACTTATATTTGCTCTAAACAACTTGTCTTAACGACGGTTGAAGTACAACTGATACACTTTTAACCCTTCTTAGCTCGTAGGCTTTTAGGACGAAAGCGACGCGCTCTACTAGCGCCATCTTTTATCACATTGTTACAACTTTATATTGCTTTATCCTGGAAGCACAATTTATTTTATACTTTTGTATTGGTTTATTATAAAAATCACAATTTAACGTTATAATTTATAATTTACAATGATATAATTTTTAGAATTAGTTAAATTTAAATGAACATGTTTATTAACTTGTTACTCTTCTTATTGATTAAACAGGAAGTCAATGTAGATACTGATAACATATTTATTCTAACAGTACGAAACCTAAAATACACTGGAAACGACAAACATAGTATGCTTCATAAATTAATGCGCTACTAACATTTTAATTCTTTCTATTATATATTTATTACTATATTTAAGCTAGTGTCAAATACAGTTCTACCTGACGATAATTGGCGATGTAACCTGGCGTGGTAAAACATACTAGCTTAATGAAAACCTATTCACTCTTGTCTTAAAGACACATTATAATCGGATGAAAATACTGACGCAAGAAGACTATTCCACTCTTTGACTGCACGTGTTATGAACCTGGAAGCAAATCGCTTAGTACGGGCGGTAGGGATGTCTACGAGGTAGGGGTATAGGGATAGCCCGTCGTGCACCTAGTAGTCCGATGGTGAAAGAAAATAGTGAAACTAATATTATAAATATGAATGTGAGTTTGTTTGTTTGTTAGGGTTTCACGCTACTCAACTGGTCATCATGAAACTTTATACACACATTGTCCGGGGTACCTTATCCCGAAATATAAACTGTCCCCAAGGGATAGGAATATTGTATTTTCAACGGTCTGACATATATTTAAGGACATCAAAGCGAACGAAGCCGGGGGTGTATAAATCTAATAATCCTAACAACTGGTACCGTGCAAGCCAATATCAATTCTATCCCAATCTCATTGGGAACCTAATCAAACAGCGCACAATTATTAT
>WUAW01001043.1:133-23630 GCA_017165845.1 Thaumetopoea pityocampa | reverse complement strand
GGGAATGCAATGAGGAACTTTAATACTTTTGATCCTTATAAAATGGCGGCGTCGTGGTTCGCCACCCGACATGCCTCATTGCCCACGAAGGCGAAATGTGAGCTGTGGATAGCCACTTTGTTACATCAAACTATCGTAGCAGGTGGAAGGAAGTGGTCTCTGCCTACCCCAATGGGAAAGAGGCGTGAATGTATGTATGTATATAGTATGTACTGCGGTCTCTGCCTGCCCTTATGGGATATCGGCGTGAGTGTATGTATGTATGTATGTTTCTTTTTACTTTTTTTTAAAGACTATTTTTAAAAAATAATAAATGATGTGTCTGTCTAGACATATATAAGACACATAGATAAGAGATAGTAGTGATTTAGTATAAAAACATCATGTTAACACGAAAATCACGTGGCCTCCTTTTATAGTTGCTTTGCATACAACGTGTAGAACTACAAACATACATATGTACTGTTAGGGTCTTCACACATATAGCGGTCTGTAAAGCTGGTTAACTGTCTGTATTTTAGGGATATTGAAAATATTGCAAAAAGTAATAAGTACTGTTAATCCAGTGAATGGATATAGAAAACGAGGCCCGTTACTGAGAAATCTACATGCGCCGCCCGCTTAGCCGCGACGGTGCGCCCGAGTTGTGTCGCGCGGAGCAACGCCTACTGTCTGCTATAGCTTCACCGATACCGTTGTACCGCGCGTTAGGCATGCGTAGCGAGATGAGGAGTGGGAAGGAAAGAGAGCGATAACGGCTGACTGACAGAATGGAGCACCCCCTCCCCCCCGCCTCGTAGCAGTGCAAAGCAAAGTATTGCCTATGCGCAGTACAGCGGTATTGGTGAAACTATATCCCTATACAGTCCTTTTAGACAATTTAGTCTAATCTACAGAAAAACGTGGCCGATGCGTGCGGAGCTAAATCCTGGGTTTCTTAACAATGATTTATTTCACCGCTTACAAGTACAAAATTAATATTAACTATTAAAATTAATCTCACCTTACAACTGTCTTCTACACTTTAGTATGATCCTGATTAAACTCAATTGCGACTGTTAGGCGGGTTTAATGACCGATTTCCTTCTCATGTCATCCACGTAAGTTCTTACGACTCTGCTGAGATCAACTTTTACGTTGCGTTTGTTTTACGTGCCTAGAAACACTAAGAGCTATGGGAAGCTAACGTGTTTGGGAGCGGCTCGTACCCTAGCCCTACAGATCCGAAAGTGAGTCAACATCTATTACAAAATTGAATTATAGCAACTGTGTAACATGATATTAGTTGGTAAACGTCAAAATTATAACGTCATAGAGAGATCAAGTTATATGAACCGTTTGAATTGTTAATCACGCTATTTGTTTCGAAGGCAATTTAGTAACGTACCGTGGCGTCGATCGATAGCGCTTATTGAACAGGTTAATTTATGGCCCATAAACGTATTCACGATGAAATATTCACCACTTTTTATCATAGATCACTCGAACTATAAATACACGCATACATTAGCACCCGACTTAATCTTCATGTAATTATAGATATTAAAGAAACTATACGTTACTTCAACAAGGCAGACGTCACATTTATAGTGTTATAAAACAAAATATTTTAATAACTTGTTCACAGACAACAGGTTCGCGTATAATATTTGGAATGTAATAAATTTCTACGCATTGGAAATTGTAAGTACCCAACACCCAACATAGAAGATATCGTAGTTTGAAGGTAGATCAATGAATGTGAACGAGTCCAAAATATCATTACGTATTATTAAGCTGTGTGACGCCGGCATGATAATAGTGTCAATCCATCTCTTCCTGTCGATGCTGTGAGAACCAGCTAAGGGATCAGGATAATGGGCAGCAGCGTTATCCTCTTATTCAATCAAAGTCTACTGTTTTCTTCAAGACGTATACCAAGGATGGAGATTATAGCAAATCCCTCCTTTTTGAGGACGAAGCCCACACCCAGCAGTGGATTTCCAAGAGCTGATGGTGATGACGATGATGATTATTGACTCAGGTCAATAGTGAATGAGAATTAGGTCAATAGTAACCAGAGTTATTGGGTTGATAGACTAGTGCACCGAGTGTTCAGGACTATGAAAGGAACTATGATGTCTTCTCGACACAGTGCTCAAGCTACCAATTCTTGAGGAATAGGGATTTTTTTTAAATTTCCATCTCAGTTCAATTCCATCATTTACTCTATTGACTTTAGCTCAAACAATAGCTAGAGAATAACACTGACGCTTAGACAGACTACTTCCTACAAGTGTTCCTTTCTTGCTGCCTTCCCGTAATCCATTATAAAAGTGCTGGGGGAATACAGTGATGTTCTTACCAGTGCTTAGCAGTCCGGTATAACCCGCTTCCTGGTTTTCCTGTAGCGAGCTGGTATCCTATGTAGGGCTCCTTCACCCAAAAAAGCCAACCTAGGGTAGGTTAGTCTAGAAAATTAGTTCAAACAATTATATATATACGGCTATGTTCCATGAATACATACTACTGTAAATTGTGCTCTTATTTTAAAAGAAATCCTGTCTCCCCAATAGTGGTGGATGGTGATTATAATAGGTTGTATAAATTACCTATTAAATTGTAATGCAAAAGTTTTATTTGCCGAAGACTTTCAAAATTACCACCTCATTGCTCTTTTTATCTGATTACATTCACGAAAAGCATTGGACTTTTTAAAATAAACTTGTTCTTTTTAAAATTCATGCACTCAAATCAGAATAATCGTTTGCACTCCTGCACCCGCAGATTGCTTTTGATTTGAGCCTTCACACCAAATGCTTTCGGAAAGAATCTCGTTACCTCGAATTTAACTGTCATGACACATACAAATTTTATTTGCTTTATTCTGTTGTAGCCTTTGTGAGCAAATCTTGTTTTTAAGAAATTAGTCGGCGAGGTCTTATTGTAAACGAAATCCAATTACGTCTGAGCGTTATAAGGAGTTTTGTTCGCAGAAACAGTTTTTTTTTGGTGAACGTAAACGTTTTATTAAATACAAACATAGCTTATTATTATTATGTAACACTAACGACCCGTCCTCATTTCATTACACGGATGCATTTTAAACTGTGCGGGGTTTCACACGAGTGCATATTATCTAGTTATAATATGGCGTTACTTAGGTTTAAGAGGCACCAAGTATATATAAGTGTCCGATCGATGTAGATATTCGTCTCTTTGCGGAAAGAAGGTAACATATTGAAAAAACGTGATTTCTTTTATTCGATATTCAGAACCATCACGATCAACTTTATTTTCTATGAAAACATATTTTTTAAGTGAGAAACAACGAATCTATTAGTAAACGAGTCAGTACTGTAGTTATATGTAGCGACGTCACGTTGCCTCTTTTTGTAGGATGCACAGAGTAAATTTATTATATTTATTATTATTATTTATTCAATAGTGTGTCCAGTCATTTGTCACTTGATGCGCACAGGATAAAAGGCTCTCGTTTTAGATAGGTATGTATCAATTTAATAATGTGGTATGTTTATTTAACTCTGTTATTTATTTTAACATCCAAATTGAGGACGTTGGTGGTTCCATCATTGCGGTGGTTGTAGTAGACAAAGGCTTAGTATTTCAAAATTTTCCCTGCTGTGAACCAATTAATTGTAGCAGCAGTTCATCGAGCAGGTTTAGTCTACAAAGATAGCAATAATTCCAAAAAAGACTCCTATTATGAAACCAAGATGTAAACAGTATTCTTCAGAATTTAATAAAAAATGTCTAAACGAACAATAACTTTCCAAAGGATAAAGGAAAGATAAAGAAAATTTTAACGTACCCACAGATGAAGCAACTGTGTTAAATAATAATAACCAAGATCTGCTCATAACAGGAATTCAACTGCATGCACTTGAAACTGTTATTGAAAATAATGTCGAAATAGTCGTCCCAGAATTAAGATACGTTAAAATTAGTTCGAACGAAAACATTGAAATGAAGCATAACAATAATAATACAATATAATAATAATAAAAATAATGCTTTATTTTTTACTCTTTCTGATGTGTGACTTGAGTTTTTAACATAAAAAAAACTTTGACCGGTTTAAAGAAAAGAAATAAAAATACCAACATTTGGATTGTGGCGATCTACTACATACCACACATCCTCAACAGATGGCGCAGGATTAAAAGTAACGACATTGGAAGTCTGAATCACGCGCATGAAGTTTAATAGCGACTTAGTGTATATACAACGTTTCGACATCAACCGTCGGGGCAGTGATAGGCCCCACCAGACATAACACCCGTCTGGTCGGAAGATCTTCCCTTTTCCGATACTGACACTCCTGCCACACTTCGACCCTATACCTGGTGACGTAATCATCAACGTCATTATGGGTCATAATCACTTCGCTATATGGATCCATCTAACCGTGGACATCATCAAAACTACAAAAGAACTAGACTAACGCATTAAAACGGTGTTAAGACAATACTAATAATAATAGGGTCAGTACCGAAAATTGACTTGCACTACACTCGAGTTAACTCGAGAAGGCATTGATGGTAGCAATACTATTATTTATAGATCCCTAATTATGTTGAGTAATTTAAGTCGAAACACCATTTATAAATTCCTACTGAATGTTTTATCACATATTTATATTTCAACATTTTATTTTTTGTATGTAAATATAAAAATATTCTTCTTTTAAAACTGTTTCACTTGTTCAATAGCTATTATGCAGGACTTTTTGGAACTAATGTTCCTGAAATAAATTACTATTTCGGTTATTTCGAGCTAAATTTAACTGTTATACTTCCAGTTTTCAAAGTCTTGGCTCAGTTTTAATATTTAGCTTATAATGAAATTGACAGTAAAAGGAAAAGATAATGAACAATTTGAATATAACAATTTTTAATGATGAAGATAACTTATTAACGTCCCCGTTTGTTGGCCATCAACAGCTTGCAGTTTATTGAGTATTTCATTATTTACAGAGGTGTATTTAATTTAAACATTATGGCACGCATAAATCGGATATCACACGTTGGCTCTTTATAGTACCAATTATTATATACACGCCTACAATAATGTTTACAGCTCCTGTACCGACAACATCTATAAAAAGCACCTTGTAGGGGCTTGTTTTCGCATCACAAGGCGTAAGGAGTCTTATTCTGCTCTTTTCAATCCCTTTTAAGATATCATTAAGACTAGATATTTGTTATCGTGGCCATTTTTAATTTGCGAGATATTTTCTATTTCTATTTTCATATGAATATTTTCTCCATCATCAACTTGATGTTGCCGGTTGTTTGCTATTACTCTTACAATTATTTACTCGTGCGTAGTAAGTTGTACTCTTGTAGCGGTGTCGTTATTTTCACGACAATTCTCGCTTTCGTTCGATATTCCATTATATGTATTAGTATTTCTGTAGCTGATAAATTTTGTTTCTTATTTCACAATAACTGTGGCTCTTTCAACTGTTGTCGGATTATAACTATTATCGTTATTGTTATATGATATCGTATATACCTAACTTCATACTTCATATTTAATTTATTATGAATACTATGTCTATGTTATCAATTTTAATAGTTATTTTAGAAAGTAAGTTTACTGCAAAATTGCTTCTTGTTGTATGTTAATTACATGCTCTCATATCCATGTGCGAGCGGTTATCTTAAGGAGTACGCAGCGTAGTGTATCAGTGTAGAGTAATTTACACGTCAATGTACACTTTGTCATTATGCATCAGGATCGTGACGCCTCGAGACAACTCGCAATTATTATGTATGTAAAAGAAATTCTTTATGGCGTCAAACATAAAAAACCAAGGAGAGGACATCAGTTTATTTTAACATTTCTTTTATTTGATGGAATTGTAATCTAAGAAATGTTATTATATTAAAATTATTTGTAATGCTGTATCTAATGATCTATCCTTATACATAAAAAACTGCTACTTGTAAAAATATTTCTTGGTGAAAAATTATAACTTAAGTGAAGGAGGCATTAAGTTTTATTTCTAATTACATTTACTTATTATTTATTGATCCCTTTGTTTAAATAAATAAATAAACAAATACACATGAATTATAATCTATCCTCACCAGGCTCATTTCCTCTGAACCGAGTAATATATTTGACCCGAGTTGAACATTTGAACGTTTTGATCAGATTCACAATCATGTTTAATAGGTAAAAATGGAAATTAATTTATCCGTTTTTACAACAGACGTTTAAACGAACTGACTATGGTGGCATGACATTATTTGCCAGTATTCTGTACCTAGTTACATTTTATATTAATGGGTGGTATTCTATAGTTTCAGCTATGTCCTATACACACACACTATATATGTACATTATTTGACATAACGTATATTGCCAAAGTTAATAATGCAGTCTTGGAGTTCTGCCTATGTTCATACACATAAAGCACTTAGACTGATCAAAGTAATTAAATTTATTTAATATTTTTTTTCGAATGTTACCCAGAATTGAAAAATATTTTACGACTCTAAAGAAGTCGCAATTCCCGATGTTCACATTATTATAACGAGGCAGCGGCAGGTCGGCATGGTGCAAAGCAAACTGTGCCCACGGCCTTTAGAATAACCGATACTTTGCCGTAATAGGTGCGATCGAGGCATGCGATAACAAGCCGCCGATAGCTGAACCCGTATTTTATTTATATATCAGCTCGCCTCTTTTTCAATAACGCTTTTCCCCCCTCACAGCGGAAATTTTGCTCTTTTATGGTATAGGTGCTATGCTCGTTATTTACTAAAGTAATTATCTAGCTATAATGCTGAATATTTAGAGGCAAATTGCCTATCCACGTGACATTTCCCAAGGATACGGCGATTAGTGTCTATAATTTCTCAAGAACCACGCTCGTTGCTGACATGGCTTTATAAAAATTTACTGCTACGCACTTAATACTGTCGTTTTCTCTGCATACAATATTTTTATATATTTATTTATTTAAATTCCTTACACAAGCGTAAAGAAGGACTTAATGCCTGAAGTAGTCACTACCTTTAGGTAGTACTGAGATAAAGTAGGTGCAAAGAGGATGACAAATCTAAGCATACCAAAGAACTAATCATAAAAATAAAATGTAATTTAGTATCTACATAAGCAATTCCAACATGCCCACACTCGATATTAAAGCACATCATGTTTGATACAGAACGAACTGGCGCTCTTCTGCTAACAAATAGAGCGGTGTAGCTGGAGGGGGCAAAATTTTTTTTGCCAACTTTAAAGGAAAAAATTCCTTTCGATATTTTTACTGAATGTATATGAATCGTTTAATTTTTAAATTAGGTTAAAATCACGGCCCAAGACCTTTTTCTTGGCGTTACTTTGGATTTTGTATAGGGCTGGTTCGGGATTCGGTTATAGGAATGAGTACATAAATCGGGTAAGAGTTTCACTACCGAGAGGGCTGTTTGAGTATCGTTGGGAGATTGGGGGGATCGTTGTTTGAGAACGTTAGCGTTTGGTTTCTTAAACCATCCCCTTTGGATAATATTACAAAGATTATGTTGACAATTTTTATTTGAAGTTATTCTTTACATTTAGCGAGTATGTGAAATCTTGCCTTTATTTGAAATGAAATTTTTTTATCTTTTTCTTTGGTTATTACGAACTCAACCTCAATGGAAGGTCTCCTGTTTTGGACAAAGAGAAACTGTTAATGCGGTAGTTGACCACACTGTTGTGTCGTTTTTTTACTCTCAAGTGAACACGCGTGCGACCCGCTCAGTCTTGGCTTGGCTCTTGACAGTCGCTAAAAATAAATATTCTGTTGAATGTTACCGCTAGGGGCTATATACGCACAGTTATTAGATTTTGGTGAGCAGAAGAAATTAAACTGGTTGAAATTCATCGCCAATTGATGGAGGAAGCGTATGGATGGTCGAGTATTGATGTCAAAAAAGAGCGTTTACACGTGGCCGTACAGAAATTCACGGCGAAGAAAGCAATGGCAGACAGCTAATTTTAGCTCTGACAGACGACGATTCGATCATTAATCCTCACGTCCATGTGCGCCAAAATGCTTAAGGCAAAAAGAGTGTCAAAAGTGCAAAGTCCTGTTACGTTGAGCGCTAGGCAGTCTATTTAATGAAATGGATGCCAAATAGAGGGCTACGCATTGAATAATCGTCCCGTGGAGGCAACGCACTTCTTTCGGCAGTCCCTGAGGTGACGGGGAAGATATTTATCCAGCTATGGATTTAAAATTGCTGAAGAATCTGTTTATAAATTAAACATATAGGTAGACAAAAGAAGCGACGTATTTTATAGTATTTTGCGGGTGAGAGCAGAACAGACAGAGTTTCCGGTAACGATGCGACTTCATTAAGGAGAGCGTCGCGACGCCATTGTTAAGTTTTTTAATTCACGTGTCCAGTGCACGCGGCGGCTCCCCGGTGGCCCGGTGCCTGGCGACTACTGGGAAATCTCGCTGGAAAATTAACGCCACAATTACACTCTTTTTTGTCGTTTACGTTGGCAGTTCTATTTTATGTGTTTCACGCTTCGATTGCGCCGCGGCGTTTACTAGTAATTAATGCTTTTATTTTGTTTGAAAATTTATAATTCTTTCGTATGCGTTTTTTACTATAAACGTAGATAGTAATTTTACAATGCAGTAATACCTTAATGGTATGACCACGCATTACAAGTCTAAGACTTGTAATTGTTGAAATGTAAATTTCAAGCCAGGTGCTTCAGACGGGTGTATGGCTGCTCTCGCCGTATTGTTTAGATAAAAGTGAACAGAGCAAAAAGTTAATTGTTTGATTGCCAATATACAAACACATCCGGCCGTCTGTCCGCCGCAAGTTATCGCCTACGAAAAGCGTCGGATCTTAATTAGTTTTCACATCTTTGACGGCGCCTAGCGCGATACAATCTCTCCGTTGCTACAATTTGTTTTACTTTGGCACTCTGCTCATGACACAACAACAGACACCTTTTTGTTTCGTTGCTTTTATTTGGCTGTTTCCCGGTGATGTATGGTGATTGGCTCCCTTGTCCCAGCGCCCGTGTATCTTATTTATCATCGTGATAATTCCCCCGGCGCTCGCCTCAGAAACAATATTTGAATGGCCGGCGCGTTTTCGTGTCTGGCGATCTGAATGTTTATTGATTAGATTTGTTTTAAAACAAATTAATAACAGTACGCCGTCGGTGAATTTAATTGAAGCTGTCGGTGTAGTGCGAAGCGTTAAAACTATGTGTTATCTATTTTTTTTTTGTCGAACAACATACAAAGCGATGAAAAATGTTCCATTGTTGGAACAATAAGATAACGCGTCCTTGTCTTGTAAATTTAACAGACTTACGATGAGTCGTCGTTTCTTTGGTGAGCTCGTTCGGTTATGACTGTCGGCGTCCCGTTCGTTTTTGCTGGCTCCGTGATCCTTTCATCCAATTTAATATTTACGGCTCGTCAAATATTATTCAGCCCGCGCCACGCCTTCTCCGGACGGTACTTATTATTTTTGTTTACACGCCGCTTGCCGAAATTCATTTTTTACGACTGCAATCGGCCAATACTTGATCCGTTATAGCAATTATGTAATAAAGGCTAACTGTTAGTCTTATTTAAGTAATTAAGTATTCCGATTTATTATTTACGTAAATAATACATCTGCGGATGTATTTTAATGTACTTTTTTAAAGTTATTATGATTTTATTTCAATGCTATAAATTTTTGGAAGTTATGAAGTAAATCAACAACTTGTTTCAAAAAAGGTTTTTGAAAACCTTTTTGAAACAAGTTATATTCAAAGAAAATGTATGAAAAGATGTATGGATGTGGATGAGGTGAGAGAGGTGTGTCAAAATCGTAATATGTGGCCAACTGTGGTCTCTGCCTACCCTTATGGGATATCTATAGGTTATCTATAATATAATTTTTAGAATTCTGGTATTTTTTGGTAATTTAACCAGTTGCACAAATATACATACATGGAACTACACGTATCTGTAGATTTGTAGAACTGACTATAAGAGGTTAACTATAGGAAATACTTTTCAAGTAGTTAAGGCACGTCAAATAATAAGGGATGACGGTGATAAACAGACGCGGTTGGTAGCCGCGGTAAATTGAATTCCGACAGAGTGTGAAATAACTGCAGTCTGACTTCTAGACAGTACACATACGTCTAATACTTTACCTCTGTAGTTTTTTAGCGTTCTTGTTGTGAACAAAAGGATGTGAGAAAATTGTGCCACCGCTTCACCAACCTCTAACTGGATCCTCTGTGCATCTGGTGATACACGTCTGTTCGTTCTGTTATTCAGAGTTGACAGTGAACCTGAGATTTAGAGGACAAATAAAACCCGTTTAAAATTAGCTGCTGGGGTTATCGCCTCGTGTTGATATTACGTTGGGCTATGTCTGTAATCATTATCTATTAGACCACTGCTAGATATAGACTCTATAGACACTCTTCAAAATCGTTCTTGAACAGTTATCTAGGGGGTTGTAGTAGAGGTTTCTCGAGTCGCTGGACAATGCTTTCGGTATAGTCTTCTGTAGATTCTCGCGACACATACAGGAATAGATGGAGAGATGCTACTGTTAACCCGGTGTTGCATTTTGAATTAGCATCGCCACAAATACATTGTTACTGAATCTCATTGCTTTTCTTTGTTTGATTCTAGGCTTCTTCCCGCAATCAGTCGGTTTTAAACTTAAAAGGCAGTCGATAACTATAACCGCAAAAGACTAAGAGACTTGTTAATGTCAATCACTGATCACTTGTAGTACATATAGGTAGACACTGATGTTATATAATCTGCGATGAATTTACTTCTACATGGATAAATCTGTCAGTGTTTCATTGGACATAGACCTCCTCTAATGATCGTCGCACTTAGCAGAAATAAGCTGCCTGCATCCATCGCTTACCATCGATGGTACAACATGATTACGACCGGTCGTAATCATGTTATCGGTCCACTTACTCGGGGTCGATCCACATCACGCTTTTCAATTCGATGTCGCCACTGCAACATTATATAACCCCAATGTCCTTCGGTTCTGCAGACTAGGCGTTCCACCAAGTGCTGTTTCAACTTTACAACCCTTTGGAGTATGTGTATGACTCTGTTAAATCTGTGATCTGTGATCAGATGCATTGTCCTTGCATTCTCATTTTGGAGACTGTTATTTGTACTAATTAAATGTGGTAATGGCTATCACATTTGTTTCAATTCCCAGTCGTGATTTTTTTAATAGGCATGTATACTACTGTGTACTATTGGTGACCCAATGACTTGGTGAATGTAGCGGGCACTCGGTGGATGCAGGCGACTCACAGCCGCTCAGTGTGGCGATCATTGGAGGAGGCCTATGTCCAGCAGTGGACGTCTATGGGCTGATATGATGATATACAGTAGCTTATTATTACACACTAATGTGATTTTACAAATCTATTAAATATGAAATTAAAAGCAAATTACGGTTTTATTACCTTATGCGATCTCTTCCACTGATATTCTGAATAAATAATTCATAACGTGGTAGTATATGATGTCTATACTTTACAAACAATATGTAAGAATTGTATTATTAGTTTAGTAGCGAATCTAAATTTAGAATAATATTATGGATGTCTCTTTGTTTCAGGTACTTGGATACATTACAAGTTCATTAAGCGACCGGCCGTATCTCATCACAAACGAGGCTCTAATATTATCATCAAAATTGATCGCGCTGCGAAATCCAGGAAAACTTTTCAGAATCTTCTAATGAGGGCGGCAATTTGTTTTTCCTTACAAATAGGAGTCATTTTCACCTGACTGGCGCAACAGATGACGTTTGGTAGAAAGAACAAGCGGACTACACTTATTAAGTCGTGTGAACAAAAAGTAAGAATTTATTACTATAGGTATCTACTGAAACCTATTCCTTGTAAACCTAGACTTTGTGGCAGTTCTATGAAACAGTAGCTGAATTTTATGAAGCAGAAAATGGAAGCCAGTGGACTCGCTGCTGAGGATGTTGAAGAGCGAGTTAAGTGGAGAAAGTTGAGCTTGAAAGTGGATCTTGACAGCAAGGCCCGCGATCATACTAACACGAGTCGGAAGAAAAATACCGACATAAGCTTATTATAAAACGCTTACTAATCTTAAAGCTAGGTTTAAAACGTTTTTTTCTTTTTGTATGGGCTTTTGTTTGAAATAACAGTTTAAACCTCGTAATAGTAATTATGGTTATGTCAATAATTTACATTTTATCATACTGTTCATATGAACGATGTGAAGCATCAGTCACTAGCTTAATTTCTTGTCCTTTATTTTTTTCAAAGGAGACGCAGCTGAATATATTTTATTATAATATAATACCTTACGAGTATATTATAAGTGAAGCATTTACGGTTAATTCTAAATACATTATCTTTGGAATATGAATTACTACGTAGATCCTAGTAAAGTAAGTAATACAAATTACTGAGATTTTATGTTACTTGAATTTAATACTTACTTGATAATTGACTATAGTTTTCAACGCTTAACGCTCATTTCTATTGACTTGCACCAAACAACAGATGCTTATTCTGAACTGCGCGTTACTGTAGAACACTCCACCTCAACGACCATTGTCGGCCCGGCGCGGTGCGGTGCGGCGCGACTTTGGTTACCGGTCGTTTAATTATCTCCACCAGCGGCGGTTATTGTCGCACTCCCCCTACATACACTCTCCTTCATTGTTGACGGTAAACGCTCATTTTATCTCATTCGTAAAGCGTAAAGGGTTACTAGTTTATATCTATCTATCTATACTATTATAAAATTGTTAAATGTCAAATTTTGTAAATCAAAGATACTTTAAAAATTACTCAGATCAGATTCAGAAGCCCTTAATTAGTATTAAGGGCTTCTGAATCAATTCCGACGATGTTTGTTTTTTTGTTTGTTCGAGCTTCATGCAAAAATCAGCTAGTAAACTTCGGTCAAACTATTACATTCTTAAAGGTACTATTCCGACTTAAATACTGTGGCATATTTCATCAAAATCGATCCAGTAGAATGGAAGGTGTAAAAAAGTGTAAAAATTGTTCTAATGCTTTTTATATAAATCTATGATTGTCTCGAGATTTCCCATGTGACGGTAAACTGACATTCACGCGGGCGGAGCTGCGTGCAAAAGCTAGTGGTTTTATAAAAGAAAACTTTGGCGTCATTTAGGTACATTTTGGAGAGTGTGCGCAGGAATTACACGATCTAATTCCTCCATCCCCTTCCATCATCGGACTACTAGGCGCACGGCGGGCTATCATTCCTACCTCGTAGATCCCTGCCACCCGTACGAAGCGATTTGCTTCATAATACGTGCAGCCAAATACTGAAATAGTCTTTCTGCATCAGTATTTCCGTCTGATTATAATGTAGGTTTTTTAAGACAAGAGCGAATAGGATTTTATTAAGCTAGTTTTACCACCCTATATTACATCGCCACTTATCATCAGATGGGATAGTACTGGCTTAAAATAAGGTAAAAAAAACCATCCAATGTAATGTTGTTACGTCTTAATTTCGGGCTATCTGATGGATCACAGTTTCCATTAGCGTTCGGAGTGTCTTAATTTCCTAGTAGTCGCGGTCCGAGCGGAGCGCGAGTTGGTTCTATCAATCAACAGCGAGCGGCGCCCGGCGACAAGGCGAGTTATCGCTACAAAGTGGCACCGATTGATCGCACCAACAACGGCGTCCTCACTTATCTCACTAATTATAGTGTGTGTTAGGAAACCATTTTGTGGGAACCATGAAAGGTCAATTTCGACTTTACTGCAGCACAGAATTACGAAGTTATTTATATTTACGATCGAAGGGTCGTGGGTTCGAATCCCGGTCCCGTACCACTGAGTTATTATTTATTTACGGTCTACATTGTAGACACCAAGGGATTTACCAGGATAATGGGCAGTAGCGAGGGATTTACCGTTATCTTCACGCTTGGCAGGCGTCTTGGAGATCGCGGTTGATTTTGCTCGAGTAACAGAATAACGCTACTGTCCCTGAACCCTGAGGTATCTTTCAGCCGGTTATCACAGCATCCACGGGAAGATTTAGAGTGGCGCTATTATTATGCCAGCGTCATACATCGTTTTCGATTTTATTTTAGTTTAAATAAATGTGTAATGCCTTCTGTATACGGATGATCAGGTCATATTAGCATCATCCGGGGAAGAATTACAAAAAATGGTCAATATTACGCACGGTGCTCTAAAACTTAAAGGGACTTAAACTGATAAAAGTGAACGTAAGCAAAACGAAAGTAACGGTTTTTGAAAGAGTAGAAAGCATGACAAAATGTGAGGTTCCGATTGAAGCAGAAAAAGTGGAGCAAGTTAAACAGTTTGTATACTTGGGTTCAAAGTTTACGAGAGACGGAAAATATGACTGTGAAATAGAGCGAGAGCGTTAGCAAGAAATCAAGTGCATGGAGCTCTGCATAGTTTCATGAGCAGCTGAGAAGTGTCAATAAGGGCACGTTTGGCTGTTCATAGAGGAGTGGTAGTTCCTATACTTATGTAGGATAGTGAATGTTGGGAATGGTAAAAGACGCATGAAAGCAAGATAAATGTTGTTGAGATGAAAAGTTTGAGAAGTTTAGCCGGAGTGGATCTGATGGATAAAAAGAGAAATAGTGAAATAAGGGAAATCTGTGGTATGAAAGAAGATGTAGTGACAAAGATAGAGGAAGGAATGCTTAGATGGTTCAGACACAGACATGATGGATGAAAGAAGATTGACAAAGCAGATTTATAAGAAGAGTCTGCATGGGCAGATCGATAGGGGTCGACCCAGGTGAACGCATCTCGACCAAATCGAAGTGGTGTTGAAGAAAGGCCAGGTTAGGAGTACCCACAACCGACGAGCTAAAGCGTTGATGAAAGTAGAAGAAGCAAAAGCAAAAGAAAATGTTAGTGAGACTACAATTGCAGCTTTAAATGTGCCCGTATGTAGTAAAAATGCAATTAAAATTGTTAAAACGACGTCACTGGCGAGAGCCGTAATGAAACTTTGTTCGTACTTAGTCATAAAATGTAATTTCTCTTGAATGACGTTAATCGCTTAAATTTATGTACTCTTTTAATGAGAGTATCCTTTTAAAATTTATACATTTGACCTCGAAAATATTAACGGTATTAAATGCGTCCCGCACGAAATGCGTAATAAACCACAAACCCGTACAGAAAGTACATAAAAAATATACCAAGAACATTTTTATAAGCTAAATTTTATTCCATCCACTTTCGACTGTAGCACCTCCTTCGTCATGAACAAAATATTGTAGTATAAATTCGACCCTCTATAAATATTATTTCTGTTTTAAGTGCCTACTTATTACGGTCGATTTATCGTTTTAACATTTTACTCCGATTTCGGCAATTCTAATTTAACCGGGGAATGATGAAACACTGAGGCGTAAAATTGTGGGGCAAGACGGGATGATTCTCGCGTCATCCAGACATAAAGGGCGTAATTGTTGCGCATCGGCTGGAACTAATACGAGAGAAATGGAACGAGATAGGAGCTGAGAAGGATCGTAGAAAATAATTTATCCGCGACGATAGAACAAAGGGCGGGCCACAATGGAACAAAAGGAGCGCCGGAACGGGCCCGGTTTGTTTTCTGACGGAAGCCTAATACAGGGAATCGATTGGCCGTAGAGCCGACGGAGGGTAAGCTCGTTTCCGCTGCAATGTAAAAAATACGGTGACTCGGTCAAACTTTTATATTTTCCTTTTCTCTCTAAAACTTAGATAAGTATGTTGATGCAAAATGATTCATTTCAAAATTAATATCGTTTGGCATCAAGTATATTCTCTTTTAAACCATCTTAAAAGGTGCTTATATAGTTGTTAATATTTGCTTATCTGTCTATATTGTTTTGAGTTAAATGTCAGTGTCAGGTCTCTTTATTTGGCTTTCCTGTAAACAAATACAAAAATCTCCTGAATCAAATTGCTATCGTTGCAGATATTACAACAATTAAAAAGTACGTATCGAGAAGTCTGAAGCGATGCTCGATCTATCGAAATAAATACAGATAAAGTTTCCTCTAAAGTGTTCGGGTCTCTGTCGGCACTGTTGGACGTCAATTTTCTGTAAATCGGCGGATAGGTGACAGGGAGAGAGTACGTGCGCGGAAAACCTCCCCTTAAGGCGGCGACGTTCGCGCCACTCCTTCATTTTTACATTCAAACGCTGATTTTACGTTTTTAAAATTCAAACCGAGATACGTGATGTGAGTCAAAATTTTGTATCGTTTGGTTCGCGTGATATTAAACATTTATAGAGGGCAATTTATGGGTTTCGTAGTCCAATTCAGGGCGGTTACAAAACTTACGTCCAACAAGGTAGATTCGGTCAGACACTGACCTATCTTTGTATTAATTTTAAATATCTCCGTGCTTTTATTACTAGTTATCATTACTAGGTCATAGACGTTGAGAGCATTTAATTGATTTACGACGGAAATTAAATTATTTTACATCATGTAGTGGGGACGATATGGACTGGGGATGATGATGATAAACAGCATCACGTAATTATATCATAATATACATTTAACCAGTTTTCTTAGTCGTATATAATGTACTCACCAAAATATAAGTGTTTCTGTCCGCGTTTTTTTTTCGCAGTTTACGCGGAGATATGAGCGATTATCATTATCATTATATTCATCAGACGGTAGAGATGCACCGCTGAACGTGGGGTTCCTATTAAAAAAAAAAGGGATTTGCTACAGTCTCCACACCTAGCAGCCGTCTCGGAGATCTCAGTAGATTTTAATTGAATAACATGATAACGCTGCTGCCTATTATCCTGATACAGCCCTTAGCTGGTTGTCACAGCATCCACGGGAAGAAATAGTGTGACGCTGTTATTATGCCGGCGCCATACGGCTAAATATTAGTTATTAATGATTAATAATATAGTTTAATTACGCACATCGTTAATGTAGTTACGTTACGTTAGTATACTTACGCCGTGCAGCTACGAAAGGGTAGAATATCGTAATAACGGATAAATTTCTACAGCAAATCGTTAGAACTAAAATGTCTATTAGATACAGCTTCCGTTTGATTTATTTCCAGCTCGAGATGTTTGTTTGTTTTCCATACCCCAGGGAACCATCGGGACTCGTGATAAAGTCGCCCGGACAGGGCGTGACGCCGCGCCCGAATTATGTCCCGCGATAAAACCCCTCGTGCCTCCAGTTACGGGCAACTCCCAACTGGGCCGCGGTGCCCGTACTATTCTCTATTCATTATTATCGGATTACAAGTACAGCGATACGCCGCGCGCGGCCGCCGAGCACGAACTCGCTGCAGATAGCGACCAGAGCCATTCGGAGCGGCTCCGACCTCCATCTATCAAGATTACCCGCACCACTTGGGGTACTAGCGTCTTTTCGTATTTATAAATGTTTATTACTAGTTGAAACAACAACGACGTCCTGATGATGAGATACTTCATCTATAATTACATATATACATACGCTCACGCCCATATCCCATAAGGGTAGGCAGAGACATCTATACTTATATAATTACTTGTCCTGACTGACTGATTGATTCATCAACGCAGAGCCTAAACCGCTGGGGCTACATACTTGAAATTTTGATAGTTGATGCCTTTTATGTTGTAAGCATCAACTGCGAAAGGATTTTTAGAAATTTCAGCCCTAAAGGGGTAAAATAAGTGATGAACAGTTGTATGGAAGTCCGTCATTTTCAAAGTAAGAAGCACGAAATTTAATACATCTACTTCTGATTAGAAATAAATGTACACGTACATCGGCGCTTTTCATAATTTTACCCCTAAGAGGGTGAATTCGATTAGTAATTTTAGCCCAAAAATGGAATACCACAAACGTCGTTTACAAAGAGGTGCTACAGTAATTAAAACTAAAGATTTAAAAAACTAAACACACGAGCGAAGCCGTGTGCAGCAGCTAGTACTACATACATACATACAGTCACACCTCATTCCCATTGTGGTAGGCACAGCCCACTTGTGTCCACCTGCTACGATCGTTTAATTAATTAATATATAATTCATAACTAATCTATACATACGTATAATCACGCCTTTTTTACTGGCTCTCCGGAAGGGAATTAACCCCGGTCTCCCGCATGACAGGCAGTTATACTGACCATTATACTACCGAAGAATTGGGGTAGGCAGAGACTACTTCTTTCCACTTGCTATGAGCGAAATGACTATCTGTAGCCCACTTTTCGCTCCCGCGGGTAACGAGACGTCTCGGATGCTAATCTATAATTAATATATAATTCATCTATCTCCATTTCGAATATGACTGGATCCTACTCTGCTCTTATATTCTATTGATTCGGTGTCCTCCTCACAATTCTGGTATTATTAAGTCTTCTTTTCTTGTGCGGTCAGTCTTCTTATGAAACGCTCTCTCCACGTCGGTTGTCAACTACTCGCGACTGGTTCAAAGTTAAAGATACGTGAACTATTTTTATGTGAATTATCAGAATTATCACATTAATTTATATTATTTATTTTTATTTATCCACTAGCTTTTGCCCGCGGCTCAACCCGCGTAAATGTCGGTTTTCTGCAACATGGGAAATCCCGACATAATCATAGATTTATATAAAAAACGATAACCACTTTTACTTGACCTCTCGTACCTAAGCGGCGACTACAAAATCAGGGATCAAGCTGTGTCTTCAATTCTACTGGTCCGATTTTGATGAAACAAGTCCCATTATTTAAGTCCGAATAGTACCTTTAAGACAGTAACAGCTTAACTAAAATCTATCCGCTGGTTTTTGCGTGAAGCCCGAACAAACAAACAAACATCGACGGATTCGGTTTCAGAAGCCCTTAATTAGTCGATCTGAGTATTTTGTTTTTTAAATATCTTTGATTTTTGAAAATTAACATTTAACAATTTTATAATAGTGTATAGAATAGATAGATAGTAGATACATTATAAAATTGTCTTTTTAAACCAAGTCAATCGATGTTCGTTTGTTCGTTTGTTTTTACACAAAAGTAGTGGGTAGATTTAGTGAAAACTATTACAGTCTTAAATATACTATTTCGACTTAAATATTGCGGTATGTTTTATTAAATTGGTTTAAAAAAATTGAAAATACAGCTTGATCTCTGTTTTAGAAGCCGCCGTTAAGGTACGAGAGCTCAAGTAAAAATGGTTTTTAAGTTTTTTTTTACATAAATGTATGACTGTTTCGTGATTTCCCATATAGAGGAAAACCGACATTCACGCCGGTGGAGCCACGGGCAAATGTTAGTTAAATATAAATATATTAGAATAAATGTAACGTATTACTAAACGTTTTGCTGCTTCGTTCTTAATGCGTACGGCCAAGGAATGTAATAATCTGCCTGCGTCAGTGTTTACCCCCAATTACAATGTGGACGTCTTCAAGAAAAGAGTGAACAGGTTTCTATTAGGCTAGTGCGCTCTACCACCTAAGACTACATCTCCACTTACCATCAGGTGGGATTGTAGTCAAGTGGTAGCTTATTATAATTAAAAAAAATAATTAAATATGTAGTAGTATTTTATATATTACTTATATTTTCTTCTACTTTAGATTACATTTATTGCTGCATCTACCTCATTGTCTCCGCACTACCCAAAGGTTGACTGGTAGAGAATGGCCTCGGCGTTAAGTCCACCTTTACATATATTATGTATGAAGTGTAAATAAACAAATAAATAAATAATTCATAGCCTGTGTTTATCCCTGTGATTATACCTACCTTTCTACCAAATATTAAAATAATCAGATCAGTTATTAAGCCGTGAATAAATTACAAAGAAACTGATATACAGACAGAAAAACTTTAAATTGGATAGTATATATTTTTTTTTTGTTTCAATAAGGTCAAGTTCGTAGCACCCTTAATCGACGAACGTGTATGAAAAGCTGTATGGATGTGGATCAGGTGAGAGAGGTGTATCAGGATCGTAGTATGTGGCGAACTATGGTCTCTGTCTACACTTATAGGATACCGGCGTGAATATATTTATGTATGTAAAATACAGCTCTGGATAAGGAAAAATTTTGGTCGTTTAATTTTCTACAATTTCTATCGAGATTTTAATTATCTGAGCCGTTTCCATAAGCCACTGTGCTCACTGTATCTCTTAAATCTGTTTCTCGTAAATATAGCATCTCACGACGCGCCGTCGCCTCACCGTCTCCTCGCCTCTCATATATCTCGTTAATGAGCGACGCTGATCGTTTACTAGATAAGATCGCGAATTAACTCGACGGTGGTTTAGTACTATTTTCGCTAAATACATTGACGTATTCTCGCTTTTCCGGGCGAACGAATACTATTTACTATTCTGACTACGTGCACATTCATCTTCGTCAATCGTGTTTTGAAAGACCCAAATCGATGAGTTATCGTTACGTTGTACTGTAATCATTTTTTTTATATTATCTATAAAGTTTTTAATATTATCATTAAGCAGGAATCATATCCATTTTATAAGAGATTCGACTTACTGACTAATCTATATTAGTATAAAATTGTTAAATGTCAAATTTTCAAAAATCAAAATTATTTAAAGACTACTCAGATCGCCTAATTAAGAGCTTCTGACACGAAATACGTCAATGTTTGTTTGTTTGTTGTTCGAACTTCAATTATTACAGTCTTAAAGTTACTATTCCGACTTAAATACTGCGGCATATTTCATCAAAATTGGACCAGTAGAATTAAAGATACAGCTTAATCCCTGTTTTAGTAGTCGTTGTTAAAGTACGAGAGTTCAAGTAAAAGTGGTTCTATGGTTTTTCATATAAATCTTTCGAAAAAAATATATAAAATAAAATTTATTGAATTTTTCATGCAGCGGAAAACCGACATTCACGCGAGCGGAGTTGCGGGTAAAAGCTAGTAAGTAATACATACAACCTATGAATAGTTCAAATGTACATTTAGAAAAATATTTGTATGATCGTGGCTCAAATCCGTGTGTATTAACTAAAATGACACACGAAAAATTTACATTACTGATGTCATAAACGCCCCGACCCGGGAATAAATAATAACACAGCTTCAATATTGACTTCGTTATTATTTTCACGGTCACCCTTCCGACCTCGGTCCGTACGTGCGTGCGACCAACTGACTCGATACACGTTTTTACTTAATTTTTTAGCCAACTACCCCCCACACTAGTCATCACTTCAAACTACTAATCAATAAATCTGCTATTTATTTTAGCAGATTATTTCAAATATTGAAGGAAATCTATGACCATAGTGCTAGTGTTGGTTGTTTTTTTCAATTAATTTAAATGTAATAGCTCAATATTTCGTACGATTAAATTATACTTTAGCAAATATTTACACAACCTTAAACTAGTTGTTATAAATACGAAACTGCTATTATGCGCCATTTTATCAACAAAATACATCACTACATACAAGGGATATTGATTATTGTTGAGTGTTCTTCAAGTTCTAAATTGAAAAAATAAGTGAAAATATTGCTTTATTAAAACAGGTATCCCGGAGCAGTAAATTTGTGAAAGGGTGAAGTAACTTTTATCAAAGGAATTTTTACGCGGACGAAGCCGCTGGAAGTAGGTAGTTATATTAATATTACACAGTATGTTGTACTACGAAATGTCTAAAAAAATATTGAACCAAAAAACGTTTTTCCTGAAGTCCCGAATTTAATTGCACTCAATTCCACGAAAATGCGCCCGCGGCTAGATTTGTTACAGATATATCGTTTTGGAACGCGACGAGCGCATCTGTTCGAATTCACGTTCGCACACGTTTTACACGAAAATGTAGAGTTTAATGTAAAATTGTAGAGCTTTTATTGGGACCCTATATTTCAATTAATACAGTCGTTAAAATAATGAATTTCGGATATGCACTTGCACATTAACTGTCTCTACTATTATTACTGGAAAATCGTAATATATGCCCGCATCAATTACTTTTGATTACAATAAATATTGATATAAATTCATAAATATTCCCCATTTGTATAAATACAATTATATTCTGACAAATGTTACATAAAAGTTGGTTTATGGACAGTGTAAGCGATCTTTCTAGAAGATAAAATATGAGCTGTTAAAAGGAATTTTATATAACACCTAAATGTAAGAGTTTTACACAAATAAATAATTTTATGTCACGTTGTTATGAAATGTCTAAACACTATATACGAGTAATGCATGTGATACTAAATGCTTAATCACTACAAGCACCAATCTACTAGCAATGTTATTTCAGATATGTATATTAATTAATATTTTAACATTTTTAAGTATATTAATTTGAGTGTTTTGTTACTTCTTATTTATGCTAAGGGCATTCCTACCGGTCATCATTTACGTAATGCAGACATCGAAATACGAGTGGATACAATGAGTAACGGTAATGATGAGTAACCTATGTTTGTACTTTTGTGGATTCATCACCTGTGTAACCAAATTTCAAATCTTTCGGCCAGACCAGAGGTAAATATTTAAACGCAAACATACAAATTCACTTTTACACCTACATATATTATTAGTAGTAAGTATTAAACAATATAGATTTTATTAATATTTTGACTGAAAAAAAAAATGCAACAACTGCATCTCTGGGTTAAGCAACACTTAACGCGATTAGGCGTTACATGGGTCACCTATTCTAACATCTAGTATAGACCTTACCTCCTCCTCTGTTTTAGAGGAATAAATCTGTGGGCCCTAGTTGGCGTCAAAATAAGATTAATTTATTGATCATACGGATTGCAAAAGTTCAATGCAAAGAGAGCATTCAGTCATCAGTCATTCTAATGCTACATATTTCCTATAATAACAGCAGATCCTAAGTTCGGACAATACTAGGGGGAATCACAACGGCGTATTAATATAATGTAATCTATACTAATATAAAATTGATAAATGTCAAATTTTCAAAAATCAAAGATATTTAAAAACAGACTGCTCAGATCGACTAATTAAGGGCTTCTGAAACCAAATCCGTCGATGTTTGTTTGTTCGAGCTTTAAGTAAAAACCAGCGGGTAGATTTTGTTCAAACTGTAACAGTTTTAAAGGTAACGACTATTTACGTTGAAATTCAAAATTTTTGAAATTTAACTGCGCCATATTCCACCAAGATCATTCCAGCTGAATGAAGATACAGCTTGATCCCTGATTTAGTAGCCAATGTTAAAGCACGAAAGCTCAATTAAAAGTGGTTATACGGATTTTCACATAAATCTCCTGTTTCGGGATTTCTCATGTAGCGAAAAACAGACATTCACACGTGCGGAGCGGCGGGCAAAAGCTAGTGTATTTATAATATATTAAGGGAAGTATATCAATTTATGACAGAGAAATCTTTTAGATTAACGTACACGTATGTACATACTAGCTGTTGTCCGCGACTTCGTTCGTGTGGATTTATATATATATATATATATATATATATATATATAT
>WUAW01001042.1:24167-35175 GCA_017165845.1 Thaumetopoea pityocampa | reverse complement strand
AGCCAGAACCCGTGAATACCTACTACTATGAGTAAGAGTTAGTGAGCCAGAACCCGTGAATACCTACTACTCCCATAAGAGTAGGCAGAGACCATAGTACATACTACATACATACAGTCACGCTTCTTTCCCATTGGGGTAGGCAGAGACCACTTTTTTCCACCTGCTACGACCATTTAATGTAGCAGTGGCTATCCGCAATTCATATTTCGCCCCCGCGGGGATTGACACGTGTCGGGTGGCGAACCACGACACCGCCATTTTTTAACGTTCAAACGTGTTAAATTTCCTCATTGCATTCCCACGGCTTAGTGGAGAAGAAAGGAAAGAGGATGAGGTAGGAAAAGTGTATTGAGTAGGGAATATGGAATTTGGGAAAAGGACCATAGGATATAGGATACTACTATCTCGGAAGGAGTAGGAAGAGACAGTAGTAGCTCGGGGAGCCGGGGTCGCTTACCCGTGTACTAAGTCTATTTGCCGGACAGGCTAAAAGACTAAGTACTCCCTGACCATGAATAAATGTGTTTTTTGAGATATACAAAACTACATAAATTATAAACAAAGATTAAGAAAGAACATTAAAAAACCCCGAGTGCGTTAATTTTTTTTATAATTTTGATATACCCAGTGTCACTCTCACAGTTAAGACGAATCTAACGACACCTCACAAGCTAAAATTCATCAAGCCGTTTAGGCTAGAGAGCGTGCCAGAAAGATATACATACATACATACACTCGAAAAACATTACCCTCCTTCTGGCGCGAGATTTATTAGATGAAAAAAATAATAGACCATTTTACTCTGTATTACACATTACTCTGCGATTCTCATGCGAGTTGAGAGATCTCATATGATACCATGATTGTGTGATAATGTGAGTTCTCATGTGATATTTTTTTCTTAAGAACAGGCATTCGTCTGACCCTGTGTCGTAAATTTCCATTTAAGAAATTTATATCAGTGATGAAATGGAAATAATTATAAGATCATCATCATTATAAGGCTATTTACTGTCCTACTGCAAGCCTTGAGTCTCCACTTGGAATAAGACTGGTCCGCCGCGCTGATCTAGTGCACGTTGGCAAACTTCACACGTGCTTGACAAAATCTCTCAGGTATATAAGTTTCCTCACGTTGTTTTCCTTCATCATTCCCATTCTATATTCATCCCCACTAAAGGTGCACGGACCTCCGCTAATTAGGAGGGAGATTCACGCTATCCAAGTGCGAGTTGGTAGACTTCACACACCTATGCAGGCAAGCAAGTCTCCTCACAAAATTTTCCTTATCCGTTAAGTAGTACATTGGTGTCTAGATTATAGGCTGTACATGAATTAGAAAGAACTCAGTGGTAGGGGCTCGGAATCAACCCACCACCTATTGATCGTAAGTCATGTCTGATACCACTGGACCACCATTGTAACCTTTGTGCCTTCACCGTTAATAAAATCGTGTATACTGTTACACGCCCGATTTTAACACTGTTTTTCCAGTTACAGTAGATGGCTTACAGTAGACGGTTTGATGGTGATGATATCATACAAGATTCAACTTCCGTCAAACTGTGCATGTATTAATTTGTTTTTAAACTAACGTTCGTTTCTTTTTGTATTTTATGTACCTAACTATTTCGTTTTTTTTTCCTGACTTGTAGATAGAATCTTATATACAAGTAATTAATTATCTTAACATGAGCACGCGAAAATCTGTTTTTTCTTTAATGAAACGAAACTGAGTACATCTAAATAAGATAGAGCGATGTTCCTTATTACGTCATAGTTTCATAAATATGTTATAATTTTTTCATATAATCACTTGACTAGGCTACTTGCTGGTCTTTTGCTTAATCTCAAGTAGTATGTCCCATACATTGGAATATTATTATACTAAAAAATTACGGCGCAAAACCCACGCAATGATTACGCTACAGAGACCTTAGATCTAGAACTATAAAGGGAAACTTCCAGAAGTATATATATCAGTACAACGACCAAAAATATATCGATANTATTAATTTGTTTTTAAACTAACGTTCGTTTCTTTTTGTATTTTATGTACCTAACTATTTCGTTTTTTTTTTCCTGGCTTGTAGATAGAATCTTATATACAAGTAATTAATTATCTTAACATGAGCACGCGAAAATCTGTTTTTTCTTTAATGAAACGAAACTGAGTACATCTAAATAAGATAGAGCGATGTTCCTTATTACGTCATAGTTTCATAAATATGCTATAATTTTTTCATATAATCACTTGACTAGGCTACTTGCTGGTCTTTTGCTTAATCTCAAGTAGTATGTCCCATACATTGGAATATTATTATACTAAAAAATTACGGCGCAAAACCCACGCAATGATTACGCTACAGAGACCTTAGATCTAGAACTATAAAGGGAAACTTTCAGAAGTATATATATCAGTACAACGACCAAAAATATATCGATAAAAAAAATCTTTGCCTGACTTACTTTTGTTTTCTTTGACGATATTTTTATTCTATGTTGGTAACATCATAGTTAATGTAGAGCCATTTTAATTGCCAACATTTGATACTTCATCAAAATAACCTTGTAATGTCGGCCACAAAATATTATTAAATTATTCAAAGTTTGAACGACATAATTGGACAACCCTTTTTGCCTACTAAATTTATTTTAATAGATAATGGAAAAGAAGAAAATTTTACGATTTGACTAATAAACCATTCTAAATATAATAAACTGACAGACGTCTAATGTGATCTATTAATATGAGCCTGCTTTATTACCTGTAGTTAAATTCATACTCACTTATATTCAGAGACAAAGATTTGAGACATTACCTACCTACATTTTCTACCTACATNACCTACCTACAACCGTTGGGTGATGTTGAGCTTAATTGATTACGTAATTTATTTACATATTTAAATTTTAAATATTTTATCTGGAATGCACATATTTATGGTATTTGTGGTATCTAGATTAAAACCAGCTCAACTGGCGATCCAGTCATACCAGAAATGAATTCATAAACGCTTTATACGCACGCTCATCCTAATCTTTATTATACTTCGTAATAACGTGGCCATATTTGGACTAATCACCCATTGAGAGTACGTTGTTATACCAAATTTGGCATCCAATCATTTGTAATTGAACGAATGTTATGTCGGTATTTTTGTAATATCAACCGCTTTTAGGAAGCCCGAGAGTTTGCGGATAATACATATTAGTTTTGCACTCGGCCTTATTCAGTCTCAGGCAACAACAATATATAAGTAAATTAAATAAATACATACATTTTAGGAGTTTTATCAAATCGTGCCTATATGTTGCACGTTTATGAGAATGTCTCAATGTTTGAAAACTAAACAACCTAACCACAGGTTTATCACTTAATAGAACTATTAATTCACTTTGACACTATAAGGCCAGGCCCGTTACATTAGCAACCATACATTGCTCTACTCTTTGATGTTTTTGTTTATCAAGATTAGTTTGATTTTCTATCATTTTCTCTCAGATTCTTTTTAAATTCAACAGTTCTTGTTTGATGTCGACTATGGTGACGTTTAAACCACTGTATATTTTTAAATTTAACAGATAGGTTGGATCGTCGTTGTTATTATCTGAATTATTGTCAATCCTGGCGAGGTTTAAAATATAAACTAGCTGAATTTTTTTTCAGATAAATAAAAAAAATACAAGAAAAGACTTTTTATGAGTAATTATAAATAGATTCACAAGTTTGTTTAATTTTAAACATATGTTTTGCCTACCTCATCACTTCATTATTTTATAACTATAAGTAAAAACTTGTAATTGGCCTCTTATGTATTGCATATTTTTATAAATTGTACGCACTATACTTAGTTATATTGTCTAAACCAGAGGTTCACAGACTTTTTCCCATAGGCCACTTTCAAAATTTTGCTGGTTCCGGTGGCTTAAGTAGAGATATTTCAAGACTTGAATCGATAGTACGGAATTCCATAAACGAATTCTTTACATGACCTTGACCTACATGAAGGGTTAGTATTTTTCGATTATATTTCTATTTCTTATACGGCAAATCACTCTCTAACTAATCTCCCTTTATTCATCAATCTTCATGTACATGGTCCTATATATGTGGGTATTTACACATAGAAATGTGATTTACTGACAGTTATCCAGCTTATATGCATTTTGAAATCAAAAGTAAGTTGTGTTAAAATCGCACTAACACATTTTTTTTAGATTAAGTCATCGTAATGATCGTTTTAGTCAACAAATATCTTCGCACCCTTGACTCCACTGACCCGAGATTTGATCTCACGGCCATCATTATATTGGAAACATGTCCAATAGACCGAGAAGGACGTGTCCTTATGAGTATCGTGATACTCATTACCTGGTAAAGTAAATTAGTATCTATTATATCTTTAGTCACAAGAGGGTGTTCAAAGATGCACTTAGCATATCTAATCAGAATAAAATTGAATCTTGTAAAAGTTGTTTTAGGATGTCATTTTGATAAAACTGAACTTGTTATTTTCTCAATATCACAAATATATAAAAATATAATTAAAACTCAAGTCATGTTTTTAGTATTCATAACAGGTTCTAATTTATATAGAAATGTGACCAAGATCAAATTAAAATTCATACTTTTAAATTACATATGTGTCTTATCTTAGGTTTACCAGGAATGAGAGGCAGATATCTCCTCTATGTATTTTAAAACACAATACTTTTAGTTTATTAAGGACACAAATTACGTGATGGTAACTAGTGTATAAAATGGTTATAACAACGATCGAGCAGAAATTGCTCTACAAAATATTGAATGAAGAAAAATAAGTCATATATAATACAAAACCGTCTAGAGATATTGTATTACGAGGGGTGATCCAAAAGTAATGATAATTGCTTATTATTATATTAGTCCTCATAAGAATGCAAAAACAACTTTTTTGCTCGCTTATATACCTACTACTTCACCAAAAAAAAAATCATATAAATAGGACACANAGATACATTCATTTGAATACGAACCGTCGAAAAGAAAACATCAAAATGGAGAAAAACGAAATAAGAGCTGTTTCTTCATCACCTACCTCTGTTTGAAAAAAATGTCTACGAAAGACATACACAGTGACTTGGTGGAAACATTAGGAGACTGCTCCTCCATATTTAACTGTTTTACGTTGGGCCAAGGAGCTTAAACTGGACAGAATATACACTGAAGGTGAACATCGTGAAGGACGCCCATCTACGACTCTAACCGAAGATAACGTGAAAAAAGTGGAAGATATTAAAGAAAAAACGAGTCGACATTCCGAGGCTGAATCTCGAAAAGTTTCAAGCTGATAGGGAAAACTTTTTGTCACGTTTTGTAACCATGGATGAGAGCTGGAGCCACCATTTTGATCCTAAGATCAAACAATAATCCACGACTTGTAAACGAGCTTCCTCATCGACACCAAATTAATTCAAAGTTATAGCGTCCGTTTTTTTGGGACGCTGAAGGATTATTATGGTGGAATACTTGGAAAAGGGAAACATTATCATGAGCTCTTATTACGCAGACCAAATAAGCAGTTGCGGGAGGCGATTAAGGACAAAAGACGCGGTATGCTGCGTACTGGGGTGCTGTTTCAGCAAGATAACGCACCGTCACACAAAGCTGCAGTTGCGATGGCTGCCATTCAAGAATCAGGATTTGAACTGCTTGAAAACCCTCCTTATTTGCTAGATCTAGCTCCCAGTGACTTTTACCTCTTTCCTTGGCTCAAGAAACAGCTCTGAGACAAGAAATTTGAAGACAATGGCGAACTAATGGCCGCTGTTGAGGCGTTTTGGGAAGATCAAGAGAAATATTTTTTCTAAGGGAATTTTAGGTTTAGAAAAGAGATGGACTAAATGCATCGACTTGTTAAGAGACTATAATATATAATAGAAAAATAAAAACAAATTTTAAGCATAAACATTGTGTTTTATATTGATTATCATTACTTTTAGATCACTCCTCGTACTGTAGTTATTCTGTGATATTTAGGAGGTCTTCACACAAACTTAAGTCTTGTATTCCGTAAGATTACAAGATTGAAAGTCTTTTGTAAGAACAATCTTGATTAGTTCAGTTAATTTTTGTTGCCCACTGAAGACCATATTTCTATATCATCGAAGTTTTAAAAGATCAGTTTGAGAAAATTCTTATGCTCGTTCCGCATCAAGCTAAGATATATCGTGTAAAGTTAAATTTCTTGTAGCTACATAAATAACTCTAGTATTATGAATCATCATTTCATCATTATCAACCTGTGGCAGTCCACTGCTGGACGTAGGCCTCTCCCAAAGCGCGACACTTAACCTTATCTTTGGCTGCACGCATCCATTAGCTGCTAGCTACTTTCCGCAGATCATCGCTCTATCTAGCCAGGGGGCGTCCCACAGTACTTTTGCCTATACGCAATCTCCTGTATAGAATTCACATGCTCCAATGTTCTGCTTCAGATGTGACCAGCCCACTGCCAGTTGCTTATTCGAGCGGCTATGTCGGTAACCTTGGTTTTCTGTATATATAGCTTAATTTCGAATTTTATCCAACAGAGAGACTCCGAGCATTGTTCTCTCCAGATCTCGCTGAGCAACATTGAATTCGTGGACTAGTCGCACTGTTAGATTCCATGTTTTGGTATCATGCCTCATAACGGGTATGACGCACTGGTCAGAAACTTTTGTCTTTAGTCTTTACGGTATGTGCAACAAGAAAACGTGGCGTAGTCTACGTAAGGCTACCCACTCTAATTGAATCCTCTTACCGACTTCCCTCTCCAAGTTGTGTCCTCCTAACTGAATGCTTTGCCCTTGGTAGTAACGTAATTGTTGACAACTGTGAGGGCTACACCATCAACGATAACTCAGTAGCGAGACGGGTCTATCTCAACGGGTAAAGGGTCTCTCTGCTTTTAAAAGCTCCTTCGTAATCCCATCCTCACCCAGGGTGATAAGGGGATCCTCACCCAGGTCCAGTGATTGGTAACTCTCTATAACCTGGGGATTCTTAGCACCTTCTGCCCCACTGTTACAATGACTGCTACCGTAATCAAGGACAGCGGACAAGCCGAGAACTGGGGGCCTCAAATTTGTGGCATATAGCCACTGGAAAGGGTTGCCCTAATCGCCACGCTGGACAGGGGGGTTAGCGATCGAAATGTGTCAGAAGCTCATCTTAGGGACGCTGCTACCTATCCCGTGTCAGCTTTTAACTTCTGCCTTATTGAAATGATTTCACCACCCTTTATCAGTCACCTGACTGCGCTGTTGGTAAATAAATACCTACAGCGAGCGGTGGAGTCATCAGTTTCTGACGCCCTAAAATGAATACTGTAGCATAATTATANCTCAAATTTGTGGCATATAGCCACTGGAAAGGGTTGCCCTAATCGCCACGCTGGACAGGGGGGTTAGCGATTGAAATGTGTCAGAAGCTCATCTTAGGGACGCTGCTACCTATCCCGTGTCAGCTTTTAACTTCTGCCTTATTGAAATGATTTCACCACCCTTTATCAGTCGCCTGACTGCGCTGTTGGTAAATAAATACCTACAGCGAGCGGTGGAGTCATCAGTTTCCGACGCCCTAAAATGAATACTGTAGCATAATTATCTTCATCGCGTAAATCTATAGACGGCCTCTGCTGGACATAGGTTTCCTACAATAATCCACGTGCATCCACCGATTGCCTGCGATCTTAATGAGGTCATCAATGCATCTAGTCGGGGTTCGAGACACATCAGACTTTTCGGTTCTAGATCACCACTGCAACATTTTAGAACCGCAACGTCCATCGGTTGTGTGAGCTATGTGCTTTATCTGCTGCCACTGCAGCTTTTGCAATCTTTGGAGCCATATCTGTGGATCTGGTTTATTAATTTATTTACATTTCATACAGTAACGGCATACGAGCAGACTCAAAGGCATTTTCTACCATTCGACTTTTAGACAGTGTTCTAACATTACATAAGGTGGATGAAGTATCTGATATAAAATAAGGAAGTGTGAAACACAGCTTAAGTGATGTATTAATAGATAGATTTAATACACTAATAGGTAGATTTTATACTTAAATAAAGGATACAAAATAGACTAATGCAATAAAAGTAAAATATAATACATGAATACATAAATACAATAAAATCAGAATTTATTAAGATCTGGTTCCCCTGCGATTACTTGGTGTGACTACAGTACATTATTACTAATAATCTATGTACTCTTATAAAATTGTTAAATGGAAAATTTACAAAATTGTTAAATGTCAAATATTGTAAATCAAAGAAATTTAAAAAGAAAACTACTCAAATCGACTAATCGGCTTCTGAAATCAAATTCGTCGATGTTTGTTTGTTTGTTCGAGCTTCTCGCAAAAATCAGTAGGTAGATTTTGGTTAAACTGTTACAGTCTTAAAGATACTTAAATACTACGGTATGTTTCATTAAAATCGGTTCCGTAGGATTGAAGATACAGCTTGATCCCTTTTTTAGTAGCCGCCGTTAAGGTACGAGAGCTCAAGTCAAGTGTTTCTAAGGCTTTTAATAAATCTATAATTTTATATAAATTTATATAAATCTTTTATATAAATCTATAATTGTCTCGGGATTGCCCCTGTAGCATAAAACCGACATTTAAGCGAGCGGGGCCACAGGAAAAAGCTAGTGTTTTCTAAAATAAAACAGCAACTAAACATTAGGTTGGTTAGAATTATAATTATACATTATATACATTAACCCAATCCCGTTGACCGTGAGATGTCTTTATTCATTGCGTTACTGGTGTCGGTGTTTTTTTGTGTATACATACATACAGACAGACACTCCTAATTATTTCCATGCTCATTACTTGCGGTATGAGCGGGCATTTCTGGTTAATGTACATAATAATTGGTATTTAGTAAATTGGCTTTGCAAATAATATAAATAAGCTAATTGAACTGATCTACTAGCTTACTGTTGAGTTTGGCCAAAGAAGCATGAAAGCAAGTTAAATGCTGTTGAGATAAGTTTGAGAAATATAGTTGGAGTGAATCTGATGTATAATATATATAAAAAATAGTGAGATAAGGGGAATCCGTGGTATGGAAGATGATGTAGTGACAAAGATAGGGAAAGGAATGCTTTGATGATTCGGACACATGGAGAGGATGGATGAACGAAGATTGATGATGCAGATTTATAAGAAGAGTATGAATAGACAAATCTGGAGGGGTCCACCCAGGAGAACGTATCTCGATCAAATTGAAGTCGTGTTGAAGAAGGGCCAGATTAGGAGCACCCGCAACCGACGAGCTTGTGTGAAAGCATTGGTGAAAGTAGAAGAAGAAAAAGATGTATGTCAGGATCGTATCAAGTGGAAAGAAGTGGACTCTGCCTACACCAGCGGGGAAAAAGCGTGACTGTATGTATGTACTAGCTTAAGTTCACTGAACATATTGAGATATTGTCGAAACTGTTGATGAAATGAACAGGCTTTGGTCAGTAAGCAGTATTACCTTAAATTTGATATTTAACAATTTTATAATGATATAGATAGATAGCGTTGGTGATCTAGTGGTGATGACACGACTCACGGTCAAATTTATTTTTTTCTTGTCGTGGGTTCGACCCCGGTCTCGTACCACTGGGTTAATTCAAACACGTGTACGGTTTACAATGTAAACACCACTGCACTCAACGGAGAAGAGAAACTTCGTGAAGAAATACATAGCAGCATTGGACTGTGAAATTTAACAATCTAGCGTCATAGACTATGGTGTAATCCCCCTCCTGGTTGGAAGGTTCATGGCCCTGTAGTGAGAACGAATATGGACGGAGGATGATGCTGGCAAAGTTTTGATTCACAGCTAACGCTATAAATTGTAAATCAAATCACAATTGTTCATATATACACTATAAAATATCTTAAAAATATAAAAACCGATTTACAGATTTTTACAATAAATTCATCCATTCAATACTAACCACCTGAACTTTGACAAAGAACGACCCTAGTTTTAAAAAAGGCCTTTTTATTGCGAAAAAAAACCGCTCCCACGATGCGCGTAATGCACTTTTTTGCCCTCTTTATTCGTATTCCGTCTGTCTGTGTGTTTTATTGCTTTTGATCGAACAGAATGCGGGTATTATTCGTAAAATTATAAGTATTCGATACGTTTACGCATTTTTACGTGAACAACGGAGATTTAATAAATCTTTGTTTAACTCAGATTTTTTCATATATCGATCTGTAGCCTATTTTCATGAAAATAAGCTGTTCATCGTAATCATCATCCACGAAAGAAGAAAAGGCCCACTGAAGAAGAAGAAGAAGTCCACTGCTGCACATGGGCCACTTACTTAAAAAGAGGAAGTTTATCATAATCTCCTGGCGTGGCAAGCATTTTGAAGAACGCAGTAGAGTTTAAATAATAAGATTATATTATTGCCCATTATACGACCCTTTCAACCCTCAGCTAGTTCGCACAGCATCCGCGATCGCGTGACGCTAATTTCATCGACGCTAAACAACAATAAGCTATTATTCATACGAAATCTATGAACAATATAATCATTATCATCACCAGTCCATATTCATCCCCACTGGGACCTCCCCTCATCAGGAGGGGTTTAAGCCGTAGTCTACCACCTTGACACAGTGCGGGTTAGTAGACTTCACACGCACATACAGACTGAAGGTTTCCTCACGAATTTTTCATTCTCCTTTAAGTACATTAGTGTCCATAATTGGTAAACATTACATTGGTGCACTAGTGTCTACATTATAGACTAGCAGTATATCTTTCGCCAATTACATACACACACTCACGCCGATATCCCATAAGGGTAGGCAGAGACCATAGTATATACTACGTACAAACAGTCACGCCTCTTTCCCAGTGGGGTAGACAGAGACCACTTCCTTCCACCTGTTATGATCGTTGAATGTAGTAGAGTGGCTACCCGCAGCCCGCATTTCGCCCCCGCGGGCAAGACGTGTCGGGC
>WUAW01001041.1:10260-28747 GCA_017165845.1 Thaumetopoea pityocampa | reverse complement strand
TTATTAAAAGCAAATACAGCGATTAACTTTAAGAGATGATATCATAAATTTTTAACCATGTAGATTATTTGCGGTGATTTTATGATGAATGGTTGACCCAATGGGAGTGACCCTACCTTCTGTGCCAACGAGTCCCGCGTTCCAATTCTGGTAGGGACAGACTGTGTGATGAGCAACAATGTTTGTATCGAATCATGGACGTATTTATCTATTNTTATTAAAAGCAAATACAGCGATTAACTTTAAGAGATGATATCATAAATTTTTGACCATGTAGATTATTTGCGGTGATTTTATGATGAATGGTTGACCCAATGGGAGTGACCCTACCTTCTGTGCCAACGAGTCCCGCGTTTCAATTCTGGTAGGGACAGACTGTGTGATGAGCAACAATGTTTGTATCGAATCATGGACGTATTTATCTATTTATATCTCATATTTATCTATATAAGTATGTATATCGTTGTCTAGTACCCAAGAGACAGGGAATTCTAATTTGGAACTGGATTAATGTATGTGAAAATGTCCAGAATATTATTAATACTATTATTATTTTGTTATACTTACAAACCCCGTATCTATGGTATAAACAAATAAATAAGGCCATTATGAGCCTCAACTCAAGCAGTAATTGCCAGACTCGTAACATTACAGTACATTTAAATTCACTTAAAAACACTATGGCAGAATAAGAGCGAGTCGTTTTGGAAAACCGAAGCACTTCGTGCCGTGAATGGCCGCCGTCGCGCTCCGCGAGACATTTAAATGCATTAAATTCCCACCTAGTCGATTATTCGAGAGAGCTCTCGGTGTTTTACTGCGGGTTCGATCGTCGCCGGGTCTGGTGCTCGTTAGACTGTTGTCCTAACGGTTTATGTTCGGCGTTGCCGGAGATTTAGTGCGTCGATCGGGCGAATGTTTTGGCAACTGTCGATGTCCTTTGAAAATGAATATGTTTACGTGATTTATTACTCAGCCCTCAACTAAAAACAAGATGTTAGATATTTTCATCTATTGATCTTCAATGGCGAATTTGATCGATCCATTACTGAGTACAAATTATATGCTATTTTACTTTACACCAGCATCTAAAGCTGTTATGTACATTCAACATCACGAATAATATAACCGTTCTGATCTAAATTAAAACCTAGAGTTCACTGGCAATATATTATTCGTATAAAGCTAATAATTAAAGAAAAAACGTGCCAACGGTTGGCGACGCACGGTAGAATAAGGTTTTATATCTTAAATAAATGGCCTTCAAAGACGCATCAAGCGAGACAAGAAAAACAATAAAACTTGTCACTTTTGGTTGTCATTCGAAAAATTCTTTTCGAAAAATAATCTGGACACGTTTTTAAGCCAAAACAAGGAATTAACGTTTCTCTTATCAACATCCCTCGTCCCGTCGGCTACACCAACATTAGCGTACTTTTGCACAATTCTATTAAACGGTCATCATCAGTCCATATCTTCCTTGAGATGCTGTAAGAATCAACTGAGAGATGTACCAGGATAATGGGCAGTATCGATATCCTGTTATTCATTCAAAATCTATTGTGATCTCCAAGATGTCTGCCAGGCGTGGAGATTATGGCAAACCCTCCCTTTTTTAAGTAGAAGGTCCATGTCAAGTAGTGGACCTCCGCGGGCTGCTACTGATGTTGATGACGAATCCAACACTGACTCCATTGTTCAAACCTTAAATACACATTGATTATAAAGATATTTTCATATTTCCATTCAAGCCCTGTAAATGCGAAAGTAAATTTTCCACTCCGGAAATTGATAAAATTCGTAAACTACGACGTCAACATATCGTAGACATTCGTAGCAATGTAGCGTCGTAGCAGAGCCGCGTAGCATACGAGGGCGGACCAGTTATTTCGTTTTAGAATCCAAACGCTTTGCCCAACATATTGGCAACGGTAAAGCGTAGGAATTCTAAATCAAAAAATCTGGATTCTTGTCTTGACAGATGTTCGTCTTCGAGTCCGATGAGATAATTGTGGGATATCAGACTAAACCCACGTTCATTAGAAAAGCGATTGAGGAAAATGTATTATTCGTACCGATTACAAGGTCACGCTTCTTACCTGTAAAGAAAAGAAAATTATTTTAATAGAAATTCGGTAATTCTAACGCTTTTTTGAAAAAAAAATTGAAACTGTGCATAAATATATAATATGTATATATATGTAATCTTCTTATGATCATAATTTGTGACGCATAAAAGGAATGAACACTATACTATTAATATTTGCAGATTAAAGGGAGAAAGAAGTAGAAAATACAGAAGAACAATTGAGCTGTGGCGACACACTAGATAGTACCACCCATGCTCAACTGATGGTGCACCTCTTAAGTGACAACATTGAAATAGAAGTCTGAATCACGCTAATGAAATTTGATAGCGACTTAGCGTATATACACCATCCCGACATCAACCCTTGGGGCGGTGGCAGGCCCCGCCAGACATAACACCCGTCTGTTCGGAAGAGTTTCCCTTTTCCGATACTGCCACTCCTACCACACAGATTCACCCTATAGCTGGTGATGTAATCATCAACTTCATCATGGGTCATCACCACGTCGCTATAGTGGGGGATAATGAAGTAGTGAATTCAGTACAGTATTAGAGACTAATTCACAGTAACACTATGCCACGCAAACCGCATGTAACGGACTACAGTGCAGTACACGCTTCGGTACTGTAAATGTACTACGTTATTAAATTAATAATAATAATATTCTGGACAATTTCACACAAACCTTGATCTAGTATCAAACTAGGATTCTCGCTATTTTAATTACTAAACAACGATAAATACATTCGTGACTCGGATATAAACATTTGTGCTCATCACACAAAGTTTGCCTCTACCGGGATTCGTTGGCATAAAAAGTGGGATCACTGCGACTGTACCAACCAGTTGTCAATGAATTTAAGTTAATAAAACACAATTCTCGCTAACACTTGTTTATTCCCAACCTCCTTCCTCACGACGATAATATTAAGTAGGATGATCAGTAATAAGCGTAAACTAAGTTAGGAAATATGTAAAATCGAAAAGTTTAGCGCCTCAGACGTGTAGACATAAATAATCACTTTTATATCCATTCTAGCTTTGGCCCGCAGCTCCGCCCGTATGAATTTCGGTTTTTCGCTGCATGGAAAATCCCAAAATAATCATAGATTTATATAAAAAGCCTTAGGACCACTTGAGCAAACGTACCTTAACGGCGGCTATTAAAACAGGGATCAAGCTGTATCTTAAATACTATTAGATCGATTTTGATACAATAAGCAGCATTATTTAAGTTAGTATAGTACCTTTAAGATAATAATAGTTTGATTAATATCTATTCGCTGGTTTTTGCGTGAAGCTCGAACAAGCAAACAAACATCGACGGATTTGGTTTCAGAAGCCCTTAATTAGTCGATCTGAGTTGTGTTTAATTTTGTTGCGCATATTTGATTTTCAAAATTTGACATTTAACAATTTTATAACAGTATAGATCCTTAGTTCCTAAAGTGTTCCAGGTGGACCCCCAGTGATACACGGGAGACTCGACGGGGGTCTACGTTGGCGTACGCAAATTTCCATAGTTAGATCTAATCTTCACATTTTTCGTCGAGTTTTGGGAATATGGTAGAAATATAGCTGCAGGGGGTTCACCGGAACCAGCTAAATTTTGAAAGTGGTCTATGAGAAAAGAAGTCTGGGAACCTTCGGTATAGATTATTATTTATTATAAATATTTGTTATTGCTATCTGGCTCCGGCATAATAAAAGCGTCAGTTCATCTCGTTCGGCGGATGCTGTGACAACAACTAACGGATATTCTGGGATAATGGGTAACAGCGTTATTCTTTCTTTTATCACATTTAAGCCAGTGACTACAATCCCACCTGTTGGTAAGTGGCGATATAACCTAGGGTGGTAAAACGTACTAGCTTAATAAAAACCTATTCACTCTTCTCTTAAAGGCGTCTACATTATAATCGGACGTAAATACTGACTGAATACTATTGGAATAGTATTCAGTCAGTATTTCTTTGGTTGCATGTATTATGAATGTAGAAGCATATAATTTCGTACGGGTGGCTGAGATTTCTACGAGGTAGAGGTGATAGCCCGCCGTGGGCCTAGTAGTCCGATGGTGGAAGGAGGATGGAGGAATTAGATCGTGTAATTCCTACGCATACTCTCCAAAATGTATATAATACTAGAAGGCTGACTACCCTACGCCTATGTTCAAGGCTTTGTAGATTGGTCTCAATCAGGGAAGGATCACCAATAACCTTTAATGGCATCTCATTATTCATTTAAATCTTCTGCGACTTCCAAGACGCTTCTCGGATGTGGAGATTACAGCAAATCATTGTTTTTTTAAGGAGATGGCAGATACTCATTATTGAAATTTCATCGATAGTATAAAAGACACCTAGTACATTAGTGATGTAAGGGTACCACACAGGGCTAGCAATCATAAGATCGTAGATTCGTTCCCAGTCCCGTACCACTGCTTTATTACTAATTAATGTACGGGTTCTACATTTTAGACGCCAATGTACTTAACGGAGAAGGAAACTTCGTGAAGAAACCTGCATGAGTGTGTGAAGTTTACCAATCCGCACTAGGCTAGCGTGGTGGAATGCGGCCTAATCCCCCCCCCCTGATCAGGGGAGGTCCATGCCCCTGTAGTGAAGACGATTATGGACCGGGGGTGATGATAATGATAAAAGATGTGTAGTAAAAAAATTGTTTATCATGTACACAATAACATCCACCCATAAAGCTTAAAGGAACTTTAACGTTACCAATAAACTCTTGAGTACAATAATAACAATAACCAGAAAATATAAACCACTTCCAAAATGGCCGCCACTTGCCTGTCACCTTTTTACGAGTCACAGATAATGTCTGATAAAAAAAGGGGGAGCGTTTACGGAGCACGCCAATTACAAACGATGTCAGTCCTCGAATGAAATTATAATTTTATACAAAAAAAGAATGCATTTACATTTACAAAGACAGTATCGCGATGGGTCCGTGATCGTTTCCATGAGTTGTGGTCACTGGGAACCATTGGACGAGGGTGTTGTGAGTAAACGCATCATATGTCTTGATATTTTCATTGCTTTAATGATTCAATCTGAAAAATAACGTTTTATGAAGAAAAGAAATTATTTATTAAATACTAGTTTTGTTTTTAGTGAATATTGGTTTTCCATTACACGAGAAATCCAGAAACAATCATAGATTTATATAAAATGCCTTAAAAATTTTTACTTGAGCTCTCAAACCTTAACGGCGGCTACTAAAACTGGGATCAAGCTGTGTCTTCAATTCCACCGTACTGATTTTGATGAAACATACCGCAGTACTTAAGTCGGAATAGTAACTTTAAAATTGCAACAGTTTGACCAAAGTCTACCCGCTGAGTAAAAACAAAACAAAACATACACTCACGCCGATATCCCATAAGGGTAGGCAGAGACGATAGTATATACTACATACATACAGTCACGCCTCTTTCCCATTGGAGTAGGCAGATACCACTTCTTTCCACCTGCTACCATCGTTTAATGTAGCAGAGTGGATATCCGCAACCCACAGTTCGCTCCCGTGGGCAACGAGACGTGTCGGGTGGCGAACCACGACGTCGCCATTTTATAAGGTTTAAAAATATTAAAGTTCCTCATTGCGTACCCACTGCTTAGTGGAAAGGAAATGCAAAAGGATGAGGTAGGAAAGGTGTATTAAACAAGGAATATGAAATTTAGGAAAAGGAGTACCCGCTGAGTAGTTCTTTAAATATCTTTGATTTACAAAATTTAATGCTTAACAATTTTACAATAAATTACATATAATATATTTTAAACCGAAATATTTAAAGAAAATATTTTTTTGGTTTATTTAATTAATTCGTACTATACAATGCTGTGTGTCGCCGACATAAAAATAACGTAACTCCATGTCTGTCCGTCAGCGCTGTAAAAACCAACTGAAGGATGTAAAGGAATAACACGCAACATTTTTATGCTGTTATTCAACCAAAAATCTACTGCGATCTCCAAGAGATTACGGCCAGCAAATACCCCTTTTTTTGAGGAAACCCGTATTCAGCAGTAGACTTCCGCGTGATGATGATGATGATAATAATTATGATGGTGATGTAATTGTATTAAAATATATAAAAATATATCAATTTTATGCACTTACCATTAGGAAGACATAAAGACATTTTTAATAAATGCATTTTTCTTGCTTTTTTTAAACTAAACGTGCAAAAAACAAAATAGTATTTTGTTCCCCCTTAAAATTTGTCCATGTACGAACAGAATACCTCAGTAGGTCATTGAAAATAACGCGGTTTGTGAAACAAAATTTAATATTCCTTAATTTTTTTTTAATAAATACAAACTGGAATCCTCATAAGTTACATTTGAAATAAAACAACTAATACATTTGTTTTATATACGAATAAAATTAACCGTAAAATTGTCTCTACAAAAGTGAAGTAATAGAGACGAGGGCCGTCGCAACATAGAGATGCCACTCAAAGGCTCCTTTGTATAGTCTCTACACACCACGCAGGCTTTAATAAAGGACTGACCCGGATAGACTGCGGTGGATTATAAATGCTCTAGAATAAGTTTAACGATAATAGAGTATTAGATAACTGACCATTGTTCTTTACATTTGGATAGGTTATGAAAATACTGATAGATTATATGTTTGTGAGTATATTAGAACTATTTTAATAGGACACATTTGCGACACCATTAAAATAAACTTACAATGGTGACCATACAATATTATTAATTTTTTCAAAGTTAAAACAGCACAATTAACTTTTTCAGCTTACTAAATATGTATTTATTTTAATAAAGAAAAAGGAGACAATTTTACCATTGACTCTAATAAAACTTTTTGAACACTGTAGTGGATTAACTTAAATAATATTTAAAAAAAAATACACAATAATATCTTTCTCTAATGCTGTTGTCATTATTTACGATAAAGTATACAATCACGCTTTTTTCCCTGATTCTCCGGTGGGAAATCGAATCCCGGTCCCCCGCGTGATCGGCAGGGATATTGACCACTATACTACCGAAGCATTAGGGTAGGCAGAGACAACTTCTTCCCAGTTGCTACAACGTTTACTAAGGCGTTTCCGATTCACTATAACTGGGCTGTCAGTATACTTCGGGTACAAATTTAATTCGGTATCTTTCTTCCCCCACAAGCAACTATGATATACACATAATTTCACATAGTACAGAAGTGCATGTGCTTAACTACTTGGTAGAGTTGAACAGTTATTGAACAGTAGGCATATACCAATTATTCTTGATACAAATTATTCTGTAAAATCGACTAATATAGAAAAAAATCACATATTCATCAAACAAAAACGTAAAACCATACTCCATAGCATTCGTGTCTGTTGGCGAAGGGGAAGGCTTTGCGATAAGGTCATCCATTGAATATTTTTATCTGTTGTACTTTTATCTGGTTTTGAACTATATTTTTGTATTATAATATTATGTAAAAAATATGTTTTGTAAAAATATGGCGACAGATTCGGTGTCTGTCATATTGTCTCTATAACAACTTGGTGTATACCCATACATTACAACGTATGCTTCTATCTACGCCTCCTGTGGTTATAGGCGTAAAGGTAAAAAATCTCAGTATATAATTATAATAAAGTGTTATCAGTGTTATAAATTGCATTATCACCAGATTCTGATTATAGATTTCTATAGTGACAGTGACCCTGGTTTCTGTGCCAATGAGCCCCAGGTTCGAATCCTGGTAGAGACAAACTTTGTGTGATGAGCACAGGATCCTGAAGTCTCTCAATGTATCGATGAAGGCCACCGCAGAGTTTTTAGTCAACCTCATGAAAGATTTTCTCTACGTAAAAAAAGAGAAGGCAGAGATCACAGTTCGCCACAGACTACGATCTTGACAAACCTCTCCTGCCTCATACAAATTTATGCAACTTTTCATGCACTTTTTTCAAGTTGACCTTTTTTGAACAAGTCTTAGCTCTATGAATATCTATCTGAATATCTATATGGTTACATAGTCGTAATATTATCCGTGTCCCGCATTTTGTAAGCCGAAACATCTCCGCGGTCGATCAAACTATGCGAAAAATACTGATCCCAAATTCAAATTATCTCCAGAGCTGATATCAAATTCTCAAAGGAACCAATATCGCGATATGAATAAAGGTGAATAGGGTAGGGGAATTTAAAGACAGTAGCAAAACGCTCGGCTGGTCTCGGCCATGGTCGGGTGATCTCGGGATTTAATCTCGCTCAAATTGCCTCCGCTGGACCGCTCCAGGCTTGAAAAAGTTCAAGATAGGCTTGGCAGACGCTGCAAGATGCGGAATTTTGTCCGCCATTTTTTTCTGACATTTTCCTTATTAACGTGTTCTACTTCGTGCACTAATTACTTTCGGTACTCGGACAAAGATTTAAATAAGATTATGAGATGAAGTTATTGACTTTGTAATTGAACATGTCCATTTTACCATATTCAAGAAGTCATCATCATTAGTTTGAAAGCTATTTCCTCTTCGTCGTGATCTCATGACTGAGAAATATGGTCATAGCGTGTAGCCTGTACCATCATTACAATACCAATTTTATGGGCCTCTAAAAAGTAGCAGATCCAATTATCTCTTATAACGAATGCGTACAACGTATCGACGATCTTTCTGTCGAAACAGCTAGTAATGATCTTCCTCTGGAACAGTCGATCATGAAACATTTTTCAAATTTCAAATTTCTCCATCATGATTCGGATTCTATGACTGTCGAAATTTAAATGTAGCACCATCTGTTAACAATACGTGATATATGGCAAAGTAGGTCACTAGAAATTTTTTGACATTTATTATGTGCTTTACTGCAAGATCACGGGAGTAAGCATCTTTGAATAGCATTATTCTGAGTGCTGATGTTCAGTTTAAATAGGTATAGTATGTACACAGTTCATAATAATTAACTTTTCTAAGGCATCAACGCATCTATGTTGAATTTTGGGAATATCCATGGACTGTACGTCACCTTCCAATGGTGGTCTAGTGGAAGTGGTTTTAATGTCAAATAAAAACATAATTATGTGACGACTGGTCCAGATTGGTAACCCTGTTTTCTGTGCCAACTGGTCCTGGGTTAGAATCGCGGTAGGAACAAACTTTGTGTGATAAGCATGAATGTTTATACCCGAATCATGGATGTATATCTATATATGTATTAAAATTTATCTATAAAAGTAAATATATTGTTGCCTAGCACCCAAGACACAGGTAATCTTAATTTGGGGCCAGAAAAATTTATGTGAAAAAATATTGTCTATCATATTATTATTATCTGCGTATATCTTCATTAAAATATTTTTTTTTAAATATAGTTAAAAATTAAAAAAAAATACAATTTTTACACATATTATAAAAATAAATGGCACTCCGCCGATAACGAGGTCTACGACCCATGCTAACGGTGGTTATGGCTCCAGAATAAGGAACCTCTTCACCATGCGGGCCGTATCCAAGAGTACTACCTTCTGTATCAGATCACTCACCCGTCTGTTTAGTGAGAACTTCTGGTGTTGGTCGAATCTCTTCGCTATCAGACCGTTAACAGACACGACTATCGGAATAATGATAGTTGATTCCATACTCCACATGGCGGTAACCTCGAAGGCAAAGTCCAAATATTTTCTTTTTTTTTTCTACTTTGACGAGGTTCTCGTCATGCGGAATAGCAATAACCACCAGCATTACACGACCCACTGATCGATCTATTATCACAATATCAGGTTTGTTTGGCAGAATCATCCTGTCTGTGATAATAAATCGGTCCCAGTAGGAAGTGGTATGGTCATTTTAGAGAGCTGGAAGAGACTATATAGTAGAGTATTTCAGACTTCACTAGACCATATTTAAGAGCAAGCTGCTGGTGGATAATTTTAGCTACCTGGTTGTAGAGGCAAATATTCCCCATTAGCGAGACGAGAACAACCAGAAACTACATGCTTAATAGACTCTCTCATTCTTATTATTATATCGCCAAACAAGAATTTCCTGACTAGAATAATAGAGTCAACGCCTTTAGAGCATTTGCATTCTGAGGTAACTGGCTCCCTTCCTGTAGCCAATAACCACTAGGCGTCCTGATAATCAAAATCACTTAAATCGTTCAGGAAATTACTTCTGTCCGCGCCATAGTGAATTACTACTATTGCCTCTTACGACGCGTTATTTAGACGGATATACGAACCACTAGCTTTTACCCGCGACTTCGTTCGCGCTGATTTCTGCTGACCATATAAAACTACCTTTTTTATCTCTTGGGATCAGTTTTTTTGGGATTAAAGTTATCCTGTATCCTTCTCTGTATCCCTGACAATATTTGTACAAACTTCATGATGATCGGTTGAATAGTTTAGGCATGAAAGCATTACAAACAAACTCACATTCGCATTTATAATATTAGTTGGGATGTTAGTCTGCCAGTACTTATACCTCAGAAGAAAGTTGAGATGTTTGTAATATAAGTAATCTAATCTAAAATTGAACAAGATTTTATATAATGATTTTTGTATCCTGTATAATATTTATATAGCATACAAAGATAATATTACGTTAAAAATAAAGCAACAAATTGATTAGAAAATTCAGAAATATTTCACGTTCAGTTGAACGCACATGTGGCGATCTACTTCACTACATACCACACATCCTCAACAGATGGCGCGGTTCTAAAAGTGACGATATNTTGAATCACGCGTATGAAGTTTAATAGCGACTTAGCGTATATACAACGTCCCGACATCTACCGTCGGGGTGGTGGAAGGCGAAAGATCTTCCCTTATCTGATACTACCACTCCTGCCACACTTCGATCCTATAGCTGGTGACATAATCATCAACGTTATCACGGGTCACATTCATATCGCTATACACACATTGAAGTATAATTTATAAAAAAATATACTTCAATACCCAGTCCAAACTCGTTCCCACTACAGGGCCATGGACCTCCATGCATATTTAGTGACGTTACGCGAATATTAGTACTGTTTAAGGGGTTCTCCGTAGTGAAGTTAAATAACTTGAGTCCATGATTACTACAGTTTATTCGACCTGAGGTTACAGATGATGAGTAACAACTGGCACGACATCGTTTTCAGTCGCTCGGTTACAATGTTTTGTACAGTAAGTAAAACTGAATACATATCGCTATATTGTTTCTCCCCTTTTACCATTTTAGTAATGATTTTTAAATTGTCAGGAGAATCTTTGTAGTAAAATAAAATATTTTTCATAAACTCATCGTTTAAGAGTACTAGTACTTGAGCATTTTGAAAAAATTCTTAATAATTTGCTTATTTTTTAAATTTCTTTCCGTATTTTCATACAATATTTCATCTACACAAACATACAAAGCATTAAATTGACTAGCTCGATAATAGTTCCAACTTGAAGCTGTTCCCATTCACAGTTCAATTACAATTAAAATTATCCCCTCATAAAACAGTTCCATTATGTCATAATTTCATTCCTCCCCGCCGCCCGTGGTCGGCCGTTAGTATTGGAGTCACGCGCGCGCCCACCTCTGCTACGTACACGGGAGGCTCAGCTCGCTCTTATTATCTTACTTCATAACACTCAAGGGGTTTCTTTTACCTTCAAAAGGTTGTGCATTATTATACTAAACACGTATTTAGGTTAAGTCTGATTTGATTGCCTCGCTATATATTTGGTTTTTTAATAGTTTCTTTAAAAGTGACATTCTCGAAAATTCTTTGGTAGTATTACGACGAAATTTGATTGATGTTTGTATGTAAAATAATTTATTATACAAGTCTAGTACTAAGTCTAGTTCTCGGTGTGCAACAAAGGTATGCAATGATGAATTTTGATTGATTTTCGCCTTTAAAATAATTTTATTATACACTAGCTTTTGCCCGCGGCTCCGCCCGCGTGTATATCGGTTTTCCACAACATGATAAATCCCGACACAATCAGAGATTTATATAAAAAAAACATAACCACTTTTACTTGACCTCTCGTACCTAAGTGACGACTACTAAAACAGGGATCAAGCTGTATCTTCAATTCTACTGAACCGATTCCGATAAAACATGCCGCATTGATTAAGCCGGAATAATACCTTTAAAACAGTAATAACTTAATCAAAATGTACCCATTAGTTTTTGCGTGAAGCCCGAACAAACAAACAAACAAACATCGATGGATTCGGTTTCAGAAGCCCTTAATTAGTCGATCTGAGTAGTTTGTTTTTAAATATCTTTGATTTTTGAAAATGTAACATTTAACAATTTTATAATAGTATAGATAGAAGTCCAGTACTACAGCTAAGTGATAATCTTGAAATTTTTAGTTTTTTACATGTACGAGTAGTAGAACTTTAATGCAAGTTTGTGGAATGGGTCCTACACTATACTTTTATCTACCACTAAACAGAATTGAAAATTGAGCAATTTTGCCACTAAATGAGCAGCGATAGCCTAGTCGTATGACTGTGCATGACCAGTCTTCGATTTTTAAGACCTCTAACTTTTCTAAATCATGTGCGTATTAACAATTAATTATCACCCACTTCGAACGGTGATGGAAATCTTTAAGAGGAAATTTACATACATGTATTTGAAGTCTGCCAATCATTATGAGGCTAGTAATAGTCTAACCTATCTTATTCTGAAAGAACACCTGTACTCTGCAATGGAATAGTATATAGATTAATGATAATGATGATATTAACGAAATAATTCCGATGAAATGAGATGAGATTTTCGTTATGTTTAAAAAAAATGTTTCAATCAGCTTTGTGAATGTCTTCTTCGAAGCTATTTCGAATTTAGTGATGAATTATTTTACCATAACGAACTAATGATGAAAAAATAAATAAATATCCTTCCAACTTCTAAGCACAGAGAGATTAGTGCAGAGGTTCCCAAACTTTTTTCATAAACCACTAGTTTTTTTTTTCGGTTGTGTAGACCCTCTACTTAGCTAACATTATTTTTTTGACAAATTCATCAACTTCAAATGTTTTTTTGACAATTGATATAGTGCTACTCACTTTGGGGGATTTAAATTTGTAATTGTGGTGAAGCCGTCGTCGACCGTTAGGGTCGATATAGACCACTTTGGGTATCAATGGATTAGAGGCTGTGAGAACCAGATAAGGGATGTACCATAATAATGAGCAGCAGCATTACTAATTATCCTGTTATTCAATGAAATTCTACTACGATCTGTAAGACGTCTGCCAAACTTGGAGATTACGGAAATTCCTTCTTCATTATAAAGGTGGCTCATGTCAATGGCAATGGTCCATGAAAACTATGATCATTCGAATAATTGAGCGTTTACAGCATTCCAAACAAGTACATATAAATAGTTGTCACAAAATTTCAATTTGCTGTCATAATGCGCCTCGTCAGCTTTTACGATCTTAGTTGATGCGGTTGTTAAAAACATTGTTGAGTTTACAAAAGGTAACGCTAACAGACTTGTTAAGTTTTATGACGTAACAATGAATTTAAGAGCGATATTATGAACGGAGCGTCCCAAGAATACGAATACAGACAGTTAACTGGAACGGTTATGTTTGACATTACGGCATTTATCTTCGTTCTCTGATATACTAGGTTTTATCCGCGGCTCGGTCTGCATAAACGTCGTTTTTAACACTAAAAATTAAAATTATTCGGTGCTAAAAATTATAAAATTGTGGAAGTGTGACCAGATAATCGGGTTACCTCTTCTCTCCCTACTTCTTCTCCTTCCGCGTGAGACTACGTCTTTTAACTCTGGGAGCTGCCCCGGAGCGACGCCGACTACTCATGGACCCTGACGTCTTCTAACTCCGGGTGCTGCCCCGGAGCGACGGCAACCAGCTGCTCACCTTCTTCAACAATCTACCCTCCGTGGACATCTTAGCGCCGGGAGCTGACCCTACGCGAAGCCAGGGAAGTGGTAGTGCTTTTCACAACTCGATTGATTAGGATCGACCTTGAGATTCTCATCTCACGACTAAATTATATTTTTCTATAACTATCTATCTTGTTTTTCTTCTTATTTCTTTTCTGGTGACGCTAAAAGTCACACTATCTAGACATCACACTATATAAAATGGCAATTTCATTAGTAAGGACCTCTTAATCTTCTACCAAATTTTAAAGAAATGGGTTTAATAGATAGGCATTTATAATTTAACGAACAAACACAATTTCACATCTACTATATTAATATGTAAGTAGGGGAGAGAAGAGAGGAGTAGGGGAGGGAAGAGAGGAAATATATATGACATAATAGGAAATTAGAAAAAAAAATAGAGATTTGATTATTACCAAAAGACATTTTGCACTAAGAGCCAGTAAATTAATTCCACAGTATAAATAAATGGGGCGGTTGATCCAAACAGATGTGGAGTTATTTACTTGAATTAACTTAGGGTAATTAAATCTAAACTCCAACAATTCAAAGCAGAAATAATTCTGACTATAGAGTGATTTCGCGTTCAAATGAAATTGACCTACTCCAGCAAAGAACCTTTAATAAGACTCGGCTTACACGGGAGGAAAATTATGCGGCAGAATTCTATAGGATAACTAGCTGACCCTGTGAACTTCATACCACCTAAAGCAATTTCTATAGGATAACTAGCTGACCCTGTGAACTTCATACCACCTAAAGCAATTTCTATAGGATAACTAGCTGACCCTGTGAACTTCATACCACCTAAAGCAATTTCTATGGGATAACTAGCTGACCCTGTGAACTTCATACCACCTAAAGCAATTTCTATAGGATAACTAGCTGACCCTGTGAACTTCATATCACCTAAAGCAATTTATATAGGATAACTAGCTGACCCTGTGAACTTCATACCACCTAAAGCAATTTCTATTTCTGCTATTTTCCGGCCCTTCCTTTTAGCTTTTCCTATTTTTTGTTTCACAAACTAACCCTGTTTTAAGGCGAACTGGAAGGGCGTATGATGGACGAAAGGACATACCTGGTGGAGGTCGCTGGTCAGTAGGATCCACTTGAATATTGTTCACTACTTTCACATCAACACTAGGTTTACTCTTGTATACTGATGATTGTATTTTAATCTTTAGAGCGCGGCGCGTTTGTAGTTAATTTTAATATTTTATTCACAGCGAGCGGTGCGTAGCGTGATTGCGGGTTATACTTTTTTTTTCTTATATATTTCAAGTAGGTGAGGGTAAAAATGAAGTGAGAGGGCAATAGGATAGAGGGAGAAAAGTATACGTGCGTTCCGTATTATGCATGTTAATGCGTGAGAGTGTTTTTTTAAATATGCTTACAAATATAATAAAATAAATATGTTGAGTTAGGGCGCAGCCACGAACAAAACAAAAAAAAATATTCAAATTGGTCGAGCTCTCTTCGAGTTATTGCCAGATAAACGCACGGCGATTGATTTTTATACAGATAGGAAAGCACATAATATTTATTGACTTCGATTAATTAAAAAAAATAACAATTTGATGAATTAACTTTTAAAAATTTAACAGTTTAGCATTATATAAAGCAAGTATTGCAGTTGTAACCTGACGTTAGTTTTTTACTGTCGCTAGTCGGTGAATAACACGCACAATTTTGGTGACTACAAAAAACTAATGCTATAAAAAACTAAACGAATATAGATATTTTTTAACTGATAAAATTAATTAATTATAAAATTAAAATTAGATAAGGCCAAGCAGTACTTAGTCTTTTAGTTTGTCCGACAAATAGATTTAAGTATACGGGTGAGCGATCCCGACCCTGCGAGCTACTACTGTCTCTTCCTACTCTTTCCGAGATAATAGTATCTTATATCCTACAGACCTTTTCCTAAATTCCATATTCCTTGCTCAATACACCTTCCAACCTCACCCTCTGTCATTTCATTCCTTTTCGAAGGAACGCAATGAGGAAATTTAACACTTTTTAACTTTATAAAATTGTGGCGTCGTGGTTCGCCACCCGACACGTCTCGTATCCCACTAAAGGGCACGGGTCTCCTCTCACAATAGACTTAGGTTATAGTCCACTACGATGGTCTAATACGGGTTGGCGTATATAAACAGCGTGTCTAGTCTACACACGCTGCTGAGACTCTCCACATCTGCTCCTGGGCTCTCTACATCCTAAAAACGGTAAAGCAACATTGTGTGCAGACGTGGCCGCTAACTATGGATCTTATGAGGAAGCTCAACTGCCGCCTGTATGGTAAACATTCTCTTTTATGGGATCTTTTATAGATTCTTAAGGTTATATGTCCGCTGTACCGCAAGCCTATGATAACGTATTACTCGGATAAAAATTCTTTCATTTGAGTAAGAGTGTATTTTCTTTTATTTTATTTTCGGTATTAATAAACTATGTGGGCCCAGTATCACATACATACATTCACGCCTTTTTAGCTGTTTTTGCTGTTTTTCTCTCCGGCGAGGAATCGAACCCCGATCTCGTTCCCGATCCCGATCGACACTGACCACTATACTACTGAAGAGTTAGTGTTGGCAGAGACCACTTCTTTCCACTTGCTACGAGCAAAGTGACTGTCCGTAGCCCACTTTTCGCTCCTGCGGGAAACGAGACGCATCGAGTGGCAAACCACAACGCTGTTATTTTTTAAGGTTCAAAAGCGTTAAAGTTCCTCACGAAAATGAAGGAAAGGAAAGAGATTGAGGTAGGGAAAGTGTCAATACACTTTATATGTATTCCTTGCTCAATAGCAAGGAATATGGAATTTGGGAATAGGACTACTAACTACGTACTGAATAATAAGAATCAAAGTTGGAATTATGCAGACGTGCATGAGTAGGAATCGGCAGGATACTGTTAATTTGGGAATCAATATCCGTTCATGCGAGTACGTAAAGTCGTGGTTGTTTCACGAACATAAAAGCTATTGCAGTATCTACACTCCAGTGAATAAATGCAATGACTCGTTGAACAGTCGGGGTTATTTTGAATTTTGAAAACGGTAAATCAGTCATAGATATTAAATGACACAATTAGAAACACCACCCAATTATACTCCCCTTCGAGGCATAATGTTGGCATTTATTATTATCATATTATATATTAAACTCGTCATATTTGTTGTTTCTGTCTATAGCCAGAAGATGTTTTGGAGAGAGAATGAATTATGACCCTTGACGACGTTGATAATTACGTCACCAGCTATAGGGTCGAAAGTGTGGCAGGAGTGGCAGTATCAGAAAAGGGAAAATCTTCCGACCAAACGGGTGTTATGTCTGGTGAGGCCTACTACTGCCCCGATAGTTAATGCCAGAACGATGTATATACGCGAAGTTGCTATTATACTTCATGCGCATGATTCAGAATTCTAATGTCGTCACTCAAGAGCTGCACCATCTGTTGAGGATGCGTTGTACTATGCAGTGATATAGGTCGTCACAATGCATAAATAACTAGCTTTTGGCTGCGGTTCCGCCCGCTTGAATGTCGGTTTTCCGCTACATGGGAAATCCCGACCTAATCACAGATTTCTATAAAAAGCCTTATGAACCATTTTTTACTTGACCTCTCGTACCTTAACGGCGTCTACTAAAACAGGGATCAAGCTGTATCTTTTAATCTACTGGATCGATTTTGATGAAACATGCCACCGTATTTAACTCAGAATAGTACCTTTAAGACTGTAACGATTTAACCAAAACCTATCTGCTGATTTTTGCGTGAATCCTGAATAAACAAACAAAGAAACATCGACGGATTTGATTTCAGAAATCCTTAATTAGTCGATCTGAGTAGTATGTTTTTAAATAACTTTGATTTTTGAAAATTTAACATTTAACAATTTTATAATAGTATAGATATATGGGATAATAATAAACTCCTTAACAATGCGCACATAATGCAACCTTATGGTGGTAACGCCTCAAGTTTGTCGATGGTACATCGGTGGAAGAACAGCCTAATGCAGACGGAATCATTTGCATCGGCCGAGTCGTCAGAGCGCACTAAGCCGCTTACTATAATGTAAGTCTCACAGAGCCGGCGTTAGCATAACTTTGTGTTGCTCCTGTACAACGACGCTTTGAACGCAACCGGAGCGGTTCAAATTGTTTATTCAATATTTGTTCACGTATTCGCAGGTTCATATTATATTTTTGTTAAGGATATTATGTGTGAGTTGAGTATGATGTAGTGACAAGGATCAAGAAAGGAATACATTAAATATTGTAGATACATTATTTTTTGAGACATTGATCTATTCTCAAATTGGATTCCCTGTATCTTGGATACTAGACAAATATATATACTCACTTATATAGATAAAAGTTAATTGATGTATAGACTCTGGAACAAGCATACATGCTCATCAAACAGAGTTTTTCCCTACCACTGAACCATTTGACGACTAAATGGTT